>JAUTXX010217362.1:0-14821 GCA_032273605.1 Panulirus laevicauda | reverse complement strand
AAACACCCAATCTATACATCCTATATCTCTTCTGAAAAAACACAATTCCTTCCCAATCCCATACTCTGAGCATGCTGCCACCCACTCAATCACCACTCTACCATACAAATTACCAAGTACATTCAACAAACTTACACCTATGTCACTCAATACCAGAATTCATCATCACAATTAGAGAAATACTTACATAGATAGACAAGTTGAAGAAGAATAAAATTCCAGGTCCTGATCATTTCTATCCATGAGCAATAAAAAAGTCAAACATGAAATATCTAAACCATTAATCTATATTCTCAATAAATCTCTCCATGATGGATTAGTCCCACAGGAATGAAAACTGGCAAACATCACACCTACACACAAAAAAGAAGCTGTAAATTGCGAATTATTAGCAATTAACATCCTATTTTCCTCATCAGTTATATGTAAAATGCTGTAGTCAATTATTTGATATAAAATCATAGCCTACCTGGGCCAACACAGTCTGATCAATCATACACAGCATAGTTTTAGAAGGTGCAAATCTTGCCTTAAACCTCATTGAATTATATAACAAGTTATTCAGTACCCAAGACAAGACAAAAGCAATACATATCATATTTCTGGACTTTCAGAGAGCAATGGACAAAATCCCCCAACTTAAAATGATGCATAATGTCTGGGCCTTGGAGTTTACTGGCTGCATAGAAAATTGGTTAGAAGCCTAGTTACGTGATGGGAGGCAGAGAGTTGTAATGAATGGTGAATCATCACCATAGTCACCCATCATTAGTGAAGTCCCCCAGGGATCCGTACTTGGGCCTATGCTTTTCATCATTTATATTACTGATATTGACATACAGCTGAATACCCTAAATATCCAAATTTGCAGATGACTAAAAGATTGGTAATTTCTCATTAAGTGAAGTAGTAGGCTCAAATTACAAGAGGATCTTGATAAAATTGCTGAATTATTTAGAAAATGGTAAATGCCATTTAATGTCAATGAAAGTCAGCTGTTACAACTAGGAAACCTCAATAAAAAATCTTATCATAAATGAATGGGTAACAAAATAAAGGATGCCCCAAGAGTGTAAGGGATTTAGGGGTCACTGTCTCCTGCAACTTTAAATTCTCCCAGCACTGAAATGAAGCTGCCAAGAAAGCAAATAGAATGTTAGGATCTATAAACAGAGGCTTTACATACAAAAGCAAAGATGTGACACTGCCACTACACCTCAGTCTAGTTAGACCAAATTGGAAGTGTGCAGTGCAGTTTACCCCTACTTAAGCAAAGATACTCTTAAATTGGAAGCAGGGCAGCAAAGAACAACTAAATTGATTTCTTCCTTGTGTAACAAACCATATGAGGCTAGATTACGAGAATCAAACTTGTTCCCCCTACGCAAGAGGTATCTCCAAGACAAATTAATAGAATGTATTAAAATACTTAAGGGATTTAACAATGTCAATATTGAAAATACTTCTACAGCAGTGTTACCACTACAAACAAGAGAATATGGACTAAAACTCAGAGGTCACCGAGTAAATCTGGACTGTATAAAATATTTCTTTACCATCAACACGATAGATGAGTCGCATAAGCTCACAGAAAATGCTGTTTAAACCAACATCCTTAACATCTTCAAAATTTGGCTTGATCATCATTTGTCACTCTCCTACAATGAATAATTCATTTAATCAATCACCATAATATACTGGTATATCATGCTACCTTCTTAACCACCAATCTCTCCATGGGCATGCTGCAGTAATATCCCAACATGGATTAACCCATGGCACCTGCTCCAAATAAGTAAGAATTATTGTATCATTCTTCAAAATAAGGAATAATATAGACATGGTATGTTGAGAGGTTGGAGCTTAAGTTTATCCTCACTACTGTCTTTATAACCAAAGGTGAAGGGATATATGTCATTGGTGATGGGACACATGACATATTCATGTTCATTCTACCTTATGACTCCCATGAAAACTTCCTTCAGGGATATTAATCTGGCAAGGTATTTTTTTCTACCTGTTTTCCATCTAGCGTGTTGCCAGAGGGAATAGACAGTGGACAGAAAGCCTTTGTTTTGCTGTCCTTTTCATCTACTGCCTTTAAGGAGATTGCATTCTTTTTAGTAGTGTCAAGGCCAGACCACCTCACATGGACCCTGGGATTGTAACTCATTCAAATATTTACCTTCGTCCCTTTTACCTTTACACAATGGCACTATAAACCATTCTGCCAATCCTCAAGCTACTCTCTATGATCCATACATACACTGAAAATCCTAACCAACCAATCAACAACACAGTCACCCCTTCTTAAAATATTCAAGTGCAATACCATCCACATTACCACATTTCATCTTGATGCAAGGCTTCCACCATCTCTTTTTACATTAAATCAACTGCCACGACCCTCTCGCTATGTATTCCTCTCCAATCCTATCATTAAACATATCCAAGAATCCTTCAACATACTAACTCCATAGAAATACTTTGAGGTAAGTGTTTCATATATTTGGTACAAAAGGAATGATATTAGATGCAGCAAGGAGTTTTCATCAAGAGAGTAAGGTAAATGTTCAAGTATGTAGAGAGGAGGGTGAGTGGTTCAAGGTGAAGGTCGGTCTGTGGCAATGGTGCATGATGTCACTATGGCTATCTAATGTTTATAGATGGAGTGGTGAGGAAGGTAAATACATGGATCTTAGACAGACATGCAGGTATGCAGTATATTGGGGTAGGTAGGCATGGGAGGTGTGTTAACTGTTGTTTGCTGGACACGGCACTGGTGCCAAATTCAAATGAGAAAATGCAGAAGCTGATGTCTGACCTTGGTAGAGTGTGAAAGAGGAAAGAGTTCGGAGTCAATGCGAATAAAAGCAAAGTTATTAGGTTTAGCGGAAGGGAGTAACGATATCTAGTGTTGGTTTGAATGGAGAGAACTTGAATGAAGTGGAGTGTTTTAATTATCTGGAAGTCTATATGACTGTTTATGTTCTGGAACCATGGGACTCAAAGTAAGTCATAGTGTGAAATTAAAGGCCACATCTGGGAGGGCAAAAATTGACATGTCTGAAGTATAGTAGCCCCAACAGTGTTGTATGGGTGCATGGCATGGCACTCTAGATGAAAATGTACAGAAGAGGGTGAATATGTTAGAAATGAAATGTTTGAGGACAATATGTGACATCACCATCTCAAACAACCTGTATTCAGATCACAACCCAACTAAAATGAAAACAAAATCTGAATGCTCCCATGCCAGGGCAAAATACACATAACCATGCAAATAGTAAATGAATAAAATGGGATATGATCAATGAGATGATTGCAATACAATGGGTAACCCTGCTGAGTACCAAAACAGAGGACTGTGTGTAAAGGACAGACCACCCTGGCACTCCAAACATGCAACAGATATATACTAGCAAGAAGAAAACACAAAAGGTCTAGTGTAGAACGAGAAAACGATTTCTATACAGGTGAAAAAGCATTACAGGCCTTCTAAAGATGCCACAGGTCAACAAGCAAAAGAAAGAAAATATCAAATGAATTACTGTTCATAGACTATTAACTCAACATATGAAACAGGCAATGGAAAAAGAGGAAATAGCCATTAATAAGAAATAACCCAAAACAATTTCACTCACAAAAAAAAAAAACTAAGGATAAAAACCTCCATTGGCCCCATTCAAAACTGCATGTAATTCTACAGATGACTGCCACAAGGTGAGTGAGATTCTAAAACAGGAATATGAATTGGCATTCACTGAGCTAAAAACCAGTTTAAATAGAAATGACCCAACAGTCTTCCTCCTAAACAGTAATCCCACAGTGTTACATATACACACTGGATTTCATCACCTCAGCAGAGGATTTTCAGAGGGCTACTGAAAGCATGCCCATACACTCTGCCCTAGGGTTGGACTCGTTGAACTCAGTCTCCTTGAAGAAATGTAAATCAACTCTTACATGAGCATTGAGTATACTCTGATGAAAAGGTCAAGATTCTGACATCATTCCCATGAGTTTGAATCCAACTCATCACTCCACAAAGGTTTTAGCAGAGCAGCCTCAAAAATCTATCGACTAACATCAATGAAATCACACATTATCAAAGTCTTCAAGATGTCCTAAGAGGCTAAGTTATAGAATTTATAGAATTGAACAATCTACATAACCTAGGTGTCAAGGCAGGAAGATCTTGCTTCTTTCAGTTGCATGATCACTATGACAAGAAACAAGTTAATTGGTTCAACAGAAGACTGCTTTCTACATCAAATGGCCTGAGACTCAAAAAGTGGCAGAAATATATTGGGTATGATATAATTGGATGTGTGATGTGTGTGGTGCTGACATGATTTACACAGACTTTACAAAAACATTTGATAAATGTGATCATGGTTTCAAAGCACATAAAATGCACAAAATGCATATAACAAAAAAAATTTGGAAATGGATAAACAACTTTTTAACTAACATATCATAAAACATAATTGTAAACCATGCTGTCACCAATGCCTTCACAGCAAAAAACTCATTCCCCCATGGAAATGTACTTGCACCCCTTCTGTTCTTCATTCTTTTATATGACAATGACGCAAACACAAGCCACAATTTAATATCATCTTTTACCAACCATTATATCAAATTCTGAATATCCAGTTTTCCATAGCACAACCAAAATTTTCCATGCACCAGGCCACAGGCTGCTTGTAGCCCAGCTCAGCAGACCACTGTTGATAAGGGAGACAGGAGGAGTATCACAACCAAGTGGCAGCCTTTTATGCAGCATGGCTGGCTGACTATGAGAGTAAAGAGGTGCAGCATCTGGGATGAGCTAATGCCATCATATCATCAATTTACAGTCTTGCATGTCATCTTTTTTTTTTTCAACTTTAAGAGAGTAAGTATGTTGTTCTTGAAGTACACCATGACTATTCTTAACCATGAAAGGCTCATTATTGGATTTAGGTATGTCTCTCAAGAGTCCTAATCCCCAATTTCCCATTGGCCTTGTACCTTGCCAAACCTGGTTTTTCCAACCACAAGGTCTTCTAGGAATGTAACCCAAGTGGTTGGCAGGGGACTGTGGTATAAAAAGCATGACAACAAAGGATGCTCAGAGGCTACAAAGAGACATAAACGGTCTTCCACTGGGCTACTGAGAACAACATAATTTTTAGTTGGGATACTTCCAGCATGGAGTCAATGAAATGATCAAGTGATCAAAGACAGTACTAAATACTGAACAGACACTATCATAAACCAGTTGAATAATCTGAAAGACCTTACAATAATAATTCTTAACAACCTAACCTTAAGCAAACAGAACAAAACAAAAGTTACCTCCACCAGAAGAATGGTGGACTGGATCTTGTAGACTTTCAAGACAGAAAATGAAAAGCCATTCATGATTCTATTCAAGGCACTAATTTTCTCATGAATAAAATACCGTTGCATCATCCTATAAGACAAGTAAAAGTATAGAATTGGAAAGTGTTTCCAGATCTTTCGACACCTATATACCACATCATTCCAATTCACTCTATTCCTTGCTCACCTCTCAACCTCTTGTATGTTCAGGCCCCAATCATTCAAAATCTTTTTCACTCCATCCTTCCACCTCCAATTTGGTCTCCTGCTTCTCCTTGTTCCCTCCACCTCTGACACATATATCCTCTATGTCAACCTTTACTCTCTCATTCTCCCCATATGTACAAATCATTTCAACACACCCCCTTCTGCTCTCTCAACCACACTTTTTTTATTGCCACACAAATCCCTTGCCCTTACCTTTATTTCCTTTGCTTTTGTACAATGGCACTATACATGCATTATGCCAATCCTCAGGCACTTTGCCATGATCCACACATACACTGAATACCCTTACCAACTAATAAACAACACAGTCACCCCATTTCTTAATAAATTCAACTGCAATACCATCCACACCCACCGCCTTGCCAGATATCATTTTCCGCAAGGCTTTTACCACCTTTTCTCCCTTCACCAAACCACTCTTAATTGACTCTCTCACTTCACACACAACCCCAACCAAGTCACCCTACATCTGCCACTTTACCATCAAACACATTCAACAAACCTTCAAAATATTCATTCCATCTCCTCCTCACTTCATCATGACCTGTTATCACTTCCCCCTTCACCGATGTTCCCATGCATTGTTGTTTCACTCATGTTATTTACCTCTTTCCAAAATATATTCTTATTCTCCCTAAAGTTTAATGATACTCTCTCACTCCAACTCTAATTTGCCATCTTTTTCAACCCTTGTACCCTCCTATTAACCTCTTTCAGCTTTCTCTTATACATCTCCCATTCATTTGCACTCCTTCTTTGCAAGCATCATCCAAATGCCTCTCTTTTCTCTTTCACTAACAACTTTACTTCATCCCACCACACTACTCTTTCCAATCTGCCCACTTCCCACCTTTCTCATGCCACATGCATCTTTTGCACATGGCATCAGTGCTTCCCTAAATTCATCCCATTCCTCACCCACTCCATTCACATCATTTGCTCTCATCTTTTGCCATTCTACACTCAATCTCTCCTAGTACTACCTAACACAAGTCTCCTTTGCAAGCTCACTTTATCTCACCAATCTCTTCTCCCCAACATTCTCTCTTCTTCTCTGAAAACCTGAGTGCTGAGTTGAAGAAGTAAATTTGCTACAGAAAGAGAAAAGTGAGGTATATATACAGTACATAGAGGAAGGAATGGAAGTGACTGGAAATGTACAAGGGAAAGTGGCAGAAGGTCAAGAGGATGATGCAGGGGCTGTTTTGGAAGGAGGTTAAGTGTAAGAAAAAAAAAACAAGAGAACAAATGGAATTATCAGTGAAGGAACAAATGGAAAGTAGGGATGAAGTGAAGTGAGTACTTTGAAGGATTCATTAATGTCCATGATGATAGGGTGTTAGATGTAAGGTGTATAAGTCAGAGAAGTGTGCAAAATGAGTCATGGCAAATGGTTTAGTGGAGATAGAAGAGATGGTGAAACCCTTGCATAAGATGAAATGTGGCAAGGTGGCTAGTGTGGTTAGTACTCAATTGAATTTCTAAAGAAGGTGCTACTAAGTTTTTGACAGGGTAGTTAGGATTTTCAGTATAAGTGTGGATCATAGTGAAGCACCTGAAGATTGATGGAATGCATGTACAGTGCCACTGTATAAAGGCAAGGGGGACAAAGGTGGGTGTTCGAATTACAGAAGTTGCTGAGTGCAAATGGTAAGTTGTATGGAAGTGCGGTGACTGATAGGGAGGCATCATGGTCAGAGCATCAGATTGGGGAGATACAATGTGGTTTCAGGAGTGATAGAGAATGCATGGATCAGGTGTTTGCTTAACAGAGATGAATTGTGGAAGGTGTTGCTCATAAATAAGGTAAATGGTTCCTGGCAAAGATGGTCTACAGCTGGTGTATGTGATGCACAGTGGCTGTTTAATCTGTTTATCAATGGAACAGTGAGAGAGGTAAATGCAAGGGTTTTGGAGAGAGGCCAGGCATGCAGTCTAAAGTAAGTAAGGAGTTTGTATCAGGGAAATAAGATGTGTGTATGAATAGGTAAAGAGTAAGGTAAATGGATCCAGGCAAAGGTGGATCTACAGCACGGGTGTGTGATGTCACCATGGCTATCTAATTTGTTTATGGATTGAGAGGTGAGGAAGATAAATGCAAGGCTCTTGGGAGAGAGGGGCAGGTACACACACTATAGGGATCGAGAGGGACATAGAAAGTAAGTCTGTTGTTGTCTGCAGATGTGATAGCACTGGTAACAGATTCAAGCAAGAAACTGCAGTTGTTGTCTGGATAGTTAAAGAATTAATGTGATGAAATTGGGCCTTTTTTCATCTGTTCCTGGTGCTATCTCCCTAATGCAGGAAACAGCAAACAAATATGAAAGAAAAAAAATCTAAGTTACATTAGTTTCACTTCATGATACCCATGTTCCATTAGTGTACTTCTAGTTTCCTATAATTATATCATCACCCGTCATCAAGTTCTTGCACAATCATCCAAGAAAAAATGAAAATCATTAATGCAGTGATGATAATATTGTCACCCTTTGTGTGGAAAAAGATACAAGTCAGAGAGAGGAGTTTCTGTAGAAATGTGCAAAGGTGAATATGAATGAAAAGGCATAGTTGATGACAATTTTCAGTATAGCTGAAAGAAAAACAGGAGAAAGTACATCAAAATTAAAAAATTACCCTTTTGTAGATTCTCTGTACATCATCCTGAACTTGAGTAAATCTGGGAATGACATTGTTGAGGTAGACATCAGCCATGGCAGCCTGGTCCCGTGCATCTTTCCTTGTTTGGTTTACTAACGAATTCCAACAACTGTACACACTGAACAGATGAAGCTGTTCACGTCTGAAAATAACAAATATCATCATGAGCCTAATTAAGATGCTTTACAAGATGTGGGGTGGTACCTAAGACTACTTACTCAGAGCCAGTTCAACCAGGTATCAAATACTTTTTTCTAATAAGGCATTTCTTTCCAAGATAACTTAATGTTATTAGAAATATCAGCTGAATCTCTGTCTCTTCAAGTGTACTGAGTCTCCCTAATAGTTAAATTCCTCTTCCAAAATAGCACTTACCTCAATCAGGTGCAAAAGTAAATGCATTGGTACACCCCATCCCTACGATGGGTGACCGTTCCAACCCCTCTAACCACCATCCTGTTGCAGTGATATCTACTATCTCAAAAATCTTTGAATCCATCCTCAACTCCCATATCCTCAACATCTTGAATCACACAATCTTCTTTCTGATCAACAGTATGGCTTCCACAAGGTGAGATCCACTGGTAATAATCATTCCTATCTTACTAATGTCTGGACAGCATCCTTGAGAGATTTGGGGGAATCCTATGTAGTTGTCCTTGACATATCCAAAGCTTTTTACAGGATGTGGCATTCAAGTATCATTCTAAGCTCCCCTCTTTTGGCTTCCCTCCCTCACTTTAGTCCCTCATATCTAGCTTCCTCTCTGGCCGAACTACCTCTGTGGATGTTGATGAATCAGCCACTCACCCACCGTTCACCAACAGAGGTGTCCCTGAAGGTTCAGTCCTTTTCTCCTTTTTATCAACGATAGCCTTTCTTCTACAAGTTAGCAAATGCATTCATGCGCTGATGACTTAATAGTGCATTCCTCCACATCAGTCTATTCTGCTCCTTCTTCTCTAACTCAATCTGCATCTCATCTTGCCACATCTTCAATAAGCTTAGACTTGGATGGGATATCTCTATAGGGTAGATGAAATCTGACTGAGTTTAATGCTTCTAGGACTTGGTTTCTGCCCATATCTCTATTGAGAATTCTTTAAAACTTTCCTCTCTCATTCAACACTTCTGTGATTCCATCTCATGACTCCATGAACATACTTGGTATTACTGTCACACCCCCTTTGTCGTGGAAACCTCACATTACTGACATGGATAAGTCTGCCTCCAAGAAACTAGAAATCCTGTTTAAATGTCGAAATTTCTTTTCTTCTAAACAGTTGCTCTATTGATTCTTTTATCTGTCCTTGTATGGAAGTATTGCTCTCAAATCTAGAGTGGTTCTATCTCTATATACTTACTTGAGAGTCGAGTCAAAAGCAATCTGACTTATCAATTCTCCCAGGCTAACTTCAAAACTAGAACCACTTGCCCTATGACGTAATGTTGGATTACTTTCCCTCTTCTATAAGTATTACTTTGGTTTCTGCTCCCGAGGGCTGGCTGTGTGTGTGCCCCCACCACTAGCTAGACTAAGTAATACTCAGCAGGCTGGTGCATCATATAATTACTGTATGGCTGTTTGTAACTCAAGGGTGGGCTGTTTGGGTAACTCTCTACCCTCTTATGTCTTTCCTAAAAACTATGACCTGGGGAAAAGAATGAAGGCGAGAGAAAAAAAGTTTTTCACTTCCTCCAAAATTCTCTTCTTTTTCCTTTACATAAACCTCTCTATGTTTCAATCAAGGCCCAGCCTAGATATGGACTTTTGTCCATGACAAGCCTACAAAAAATTCTCATGACCATATGTCAAAAACATTAATATAAAGAAAAGAAAAATATTGTTATCAAAAGATGCTCTGTATTTACAATACTAGATGAAATAAAATGAAACACTCAACATAGCAAATAGTCATTACATAAGTAGGTGCTATTTCATTTTGTTTAGTTAAATTGGCTTGTTACAGAGGGAAGCCCTCTTGAAGGCCAGGCCCTTCAAAATAGGAAAAGGGGGTAAAAAGAGAAAAAAAAAGTGTAAGATGAATATAACCAACAGATATTACATCTAACCCTTATTCTTACTGAGGTAGCAAAACCAGCAATCCTAATACAGCATGAAGGGTGTAAGATAATCACCACCATCGGTTCAAATTTTTTGACAGGATAGTATTGCTTTCCTGAGAAGTTGCTGACTACAACCTCTAAAGTTTCAAAAAAATTTATAACATTTGGAGCTTATGGTATAAACTATCAATCAATTAACATAATTCAGTTCTAGAAAACATCTTTGTTAAGAAATGTAATGTCACATCATCAACAATTCTAAAAGAAATGCTGCATCACTGAAATTAGTGACTTTCTCACTAAAGTACATAATAAAGAAGCCCCTAGCTCTTAAGTTATTGTGCTATTAAAGTTATCTCTATAAAAATTTCCTGCACTTGAAAGTATGTCTCCATTCATTAGTAATGCATACAGTACTTACTTGACCCTCTGTTCCTTATGCCTGGCTTGGAGGGACTTTGCCAATTTATCAAGCTTGGCAGCATAGTCCTGGTGGAGCTCAGCACGCCGCCTAAACCAGTCCTGCAGCTCACTCACTAGTGCCGTCTGAGTGTCCACACGGCCATCAAGCGCTCGCAACTGCTCATTCAGCTGCGACCGCAACTCTGAAAATTAAAACAATGGTCACCAGGTTGTTCCTTAGTAAAGGAATGCTGTTTTTAAAATTAATACACACAGAAAAACAACAATATATGAAATAAATAATGTCAGAACAATAACATAAAGATGTCACCATTCACTAAAGAAGCTACATCATGATACATCTTTCACATCTGCTCTCTAAAATGCAAAACTTAAGAGCTTTTGTCATGTCCAAATATTTCTCTATATTGTATAATGAATTTAGAATAAACCAATTTGAGAGAGAGAGAGAGAGAGAGAGAGAGAGAGAGAGAGAGAGAGAGAGAGAGAGAGAGAGAGAGAGAGAGAGAGAGGAGCTTTGACTACAGTACTGCTATTGTTAGTCTTACTTCACAGGTCTGTGAAATTACTCAACACCCAACCTATCATCATCAGAGAAAAACCCACACTTCTGTTGTCCTCCTGACATATAGACATGCTACACTTGGATCTCTAACATGTTCCCTGATGGGTTAAAATCAGCCGTTTCCGTCCCGTATGGATAATGTGATTTGATTTCTACTTCCCTCTGCTAAGAGGTTCACTCTTCTTCCTGATGAACTTGATATCATGTTCTAGTATGAGCTCCATTGCAACAAATGGGTGACACCTGTTTGCTGCTTCTCAGTATCCTCAATCCACGAGACAGGCATTCTAATTTTCGTGCCATACGAATATACAGAATGTAATAATCAATCTCTGATAAAAGTGTGAGAAATACAACAAGACAACACCCTGAAGTTGTTAACAACTTTACACCATGCTATGTATTTATGACCTCAAAATATACCAGTCATACATAACATGTAAGGAATACATGCGAAAATATGAATGTACAACATCTGCAGCGTCAAACTCAGGAACAATAACCCAGGTTTATCGACCTGTGGGGACCAAGGAAAGGGGATCAGATAATAAGACCCACGTCCTCCATATTTAACTTACAGATATTAGTTATTGATCAAAATGTGCAGAACATATCTGCCGCACCTCAAAATTACGTGCCGAATTTCCTAGATCTCCCCTGTTCACCACATCCATGCAAGATGGCTCCAAGAGCGAAAGGAGTACAGCCTGAAACTTTCGTTTTAACCCATACGTTCACTACATGATTATCAATCAGCCCTCTTTTATATCTAGGAATGTTTACTAGTGCAATGAAAACTACATGGAAATTAACTCTAAATCAAAGTCATCTTGTGACCTGATATCAGCAACTGGTATTTCTGTCAGTTGGGAATTAACTCTAAATCAAAATCATCTCGTGACCTGATATCAGCAACTGGTATTTCTGTCAGTTGGAAATTAACTCTAAATCAAAATCATCTCGTGACCTGATATCAGCAACTAGTATTTCTGTCAGTTACAACCCACAAACAAAGCTTCCACCCACGAAAACAGACCATACTGTGGTGAGAATCATCTTGTCACCTTCCATACAAAAAGGTGGTGGGAGGAACACGTCAACCCATCAGACAAAGGTTGATCAACTTTGTGCAGAGAACCACTGGACACTTTATGGTTTCGGCCACCTAGACAAGCAACACTACCATTGCGGTTGTGTTAAAAATGTTTATATGGACGAAACTGTAAACTACATTACTGACATTCCAATGTAACCTAGACACATCAGAGGAAAGTTATTCATGTGTTGAAATGTTACATTTGTTTTAGAAACTAATGGCTTTTAAACATAACACAACTTTAAGGTGTACTGGGTACTGAAGAGATCAGGCAAAGAAAACACATAAAGTCTTACATTCATTAACACGTAAATACAATGTCTTACATATATTTTCGATGATCGTTATATGTTAAGAAATACATACAACCACTATAAATTCAGTACTATAAAAAGTTCACACTATAAATAACTTAATATTAAAAAAAATTCAAATATGACAGACTCGTGCACTTAATCTTACAAACAATAAAAACCTAAAATACATTTCTCAAGACAGTCTTATACGCAAAAAGCGCAAGACTCGCGCCCATGCTAATAATATAGTAAAAGGGTGGCGCCTTTAGTAGGCAAGACTAGCTGAGTCCCCCCTGCCGCCATGACTCCGTGTTTGGCAAACCGCCTTCCCTCCCTGCCTCCCTCATATGCTGCCTCTCCATTCACTACACACACACACACACACACACACACACACTACATATTTCAGCTCCATGTGTCTCGTACAGTGATTCAAACAATGGTCTAGTATTTTGATCCCGGAAGAGGCATCTACTTGCTAATTTGACAAAGACAAAAACCATGGGGGACACTGTACTCTGATGAGATTAGGGATGTTTAAACAGTCGCCATGGAACAGGCCACTTGCCTAGCCTAACCTTCCTAAAGTGTGCGTAGGCTTGGTGGAGGGCGTCACGAAGTACACAGTCAAGCCGCACAAGGAATGCCTACTCGTTCCGTCCACCGTAACTGAACACAACCATGTAACAAGGATGTGTATATCAGTTATGGAGAATGATGAGCTGTATTACATGACTTGGCTATTCTTTCTTTGCCCATTACAAAGGACGGAGGAAAGCTGAATAGACAGATAAGCCTGGGAGACAGGAACACGAGAGAAGCCCAGTAATAATAATTGATATATTTCATGTATACCTACACTCATCAACCACACAACAGGGTCCAGACCTTACCTTACCTACTATACCTTACCACAGTTGCAGACCTCTACTACCCCATAGCTACCCCATTTGCCTTGTGTATACGTTAAGCTGGTTAGGAAGGTCTTTTACACCTTCGCCCTCTTAGGGTCTGAGATCAAGCTACCATAGATGGGAAGGGAAAAGGAAGGGATGATGTTAAGGAGTGAGCTACATATCTGATGGGGGTGAGGGAGTGATGGTAGTTAGGATGGAGGGGGATGGTGCCTTTGTGCGACCCACCCTCTGGTCTGTTGCACTGCATTTGATGAATTCAAAGGGAGATGGGGAGGGGAGAGGAGTGTGGTGATTCATAAAGGGTTAGCAACATGTTCGTAACCGTAGCACTAGGACTGAGGCTCGGTGGGGTGGAGGGGATTACGTTATGGAGCTTCTGTTCACTATCTGTCAAACTGAGAGGCCGGCATGACGCAGTTTGAGGGCTGGAAGACTGGGGTGAGGGGCTAAAAAAGGTTGGCAAGCCGGTTGTATAACGGGGTGCTGGGGACTATGACAAAATCATGGAGGCGGCAAGGCCCCTCCGCTCACAAGCCCTATCCCCCCTCCGGTGACTCAGATGTGAGGGAAGTTGCCTATCGATATCTGGGGGGCAAGACCACCGACTCCACCTCTACTTCAGTCCTGTGTTTACTGGTGAAAGTGTGAGGCTAGTAACAGGTGTGCTGGCTGGAGAAGAGTGATAATGGTAGAAAGTAACGCTTGGAGGAAGTTGTGTAGCTATACATAATAAAAATGCCAAGGCCCAAAACAGGCGATGGTAATCAGAACCTTCAACACAAAGATGGAGCTGGGTCAGTGCTACCACTCACACCGCATTACAATAGCATCATGTGTCCACAGTGAATGTTCTTATCTCTATTTGTAACACACAAAACAGAAGACATAAGGCACAAAAACGTATTCCCGCCTCACAACTACCAAGCGATGCTCAAATTAGAACGTGCGTATGTTTAATTGGACAGGACATACGTGTCACAGAAGTCAGTATACTGTCTAATAAACATCATAACCAGTGTCAGAAAAAAATTCAAACAACGCTTCGGACAAATTTGTGGATCCAGTTTAGTGGCCGAGAGCAGAAGTACGTTACTTGTTCCAACCACTAAATCAACAAACACTGGGACAAAGAGGCTACTGTTGATCCAAACAGCTGTGGCAGTGATGATAAAAGACGGGGTATGAGAGAGAGAGAGAGAGA
>JAUTXX010217252.1:0-11868 GCA_032273605.1 Panulirus laevicauda | reverse complement strand
ATATAAAGGAGCCTTTTGTCTACAGAAACACTAGTCAGTCAATTGGGTAAAATCCTAGCTGCAAAGGCATGACTCACTTGCATGATCATGGGGGTACAAACCCTGGACGAGGATTGATATTATTTCTCAGGGACAATACTTGTACCATACTAGTCCTTATCTCTTTCATCAGTATTCCCTATGTAAGGAGCCCATACACCAAAGGAAAACAACCCATAAATACACACACAACCTACACAAATGGTGGTAAGACAGCATGATCATTACAGATGATGATAAAAAGTTGGAATGTTCTGTATGTAGTAAATGGCCACGGAATAGTCTGAGGGTATGCCTCGTGCATACAAAGTGATAAGATATTGCTCGATAATGTTCACTAATGTTACAAAACACCTACAGGTGAAATGCATAAGACAAGTATACTTATCAGCATTAGGATGGAAGCCTCCAAACAACAGAGTGTGTGTGCCCTACTACATCAGTAAGTGGAAAAATAATAAGGCAGGTCAGTACAGGCTCATTAGATGATGACGTCATCACCAAGTGAAAGATGCTGATTGGCCAGAGGGTGTACCCTGACTGAACCGATATAATAACCACCTACTAAGTGGTAGCCAAGGGCTGGGAAGCATTCATCTTACCAGTATAGTAGGGGGTTAAGAGGCTACAGACCCCCATAGTTCCAAGATATCTCTCATGGCTTGCAGGACAGACTGACCCTGAAGAGTAAAAATTCGTAAAAGTACAAATATTAACCATCTGCGAAGGATGTTTCTGGGTATCTACTGGCAGCGAAGTTTATATGTAGGTAACAATACCTACTGTGTCACCTCCCCTATACTCCAAAAAAAAATCTTATATCAAACAAATGTTTAATAAATAACATAGCATTAATATCGAAAAACAAATGAATTGTTTAAAACCTCAAAATTCATTGTACATAAAGTATATAAAATACTGTGGTAAACATGGGCAACACAGTGGTCAAATTGTCAAAGCAATATTTCCACCGATTCTTATATCCAATAAGTTATTTTCTGCATTTAAATCTGGTTGGCCCATGCAAAGCCTTCTCCAAAAATACAGTCAACTCACATGTTTTAGTTCCTGACCTTCTTACCAGCAAACTCCACTCTGTCCTTACTTCTGCAGTAATATTTAGTCTTTTCCTAAACATACTGCCACTCACCTCACTCAAATATACTCTCTTAGTCATTCTTCCTTTATCCATTCTCTCCATATGATACCAGCTGCGCCACGGCCTCTCTTATAAATAGAAGTACAGCCTGTTTGATGAGGGTTCTCCCAGCGACCAAAGAAATGAGGTTCCGCCACTCATCCTCCCACCCTACAGACGCTCCTCTGCAATGTCACCATGACGTAAATATCCGCATGTAATGGTGGTGGCGGATTGAGTGGCACAAGAATTGCTGCACGACCTTCAAAGATCACTTGTCTTCTGGTGCTACTTCAACTCACCTCTCTTCCACGATTTGTTGATATCCAAGCTTACTTAAAGTCATTAAATAATCTTTATTATATTTCATTATTTACAGCAAATTTGAATGACTGAATTGTGTTTTAGCACTGCAGTGTTCCTGGCAAATATATATTACCAAATTTACTTAATAAACTCTAAAGTCATCTTTTCCATATTAACTCCAAAATGTAACAAATCTGAAATACAGTACCACGTAGGGTTTACTTCCATTAATTCTAATGTGACTCTTGGACACTGCTTAAATTTAATAGTATTCTGAAGCAGTTTGAAATTCTGAGAATTCAGTGACATAACATGGTCTATAAAAAAGAATTATATATCTGGTTACAAATTCGCAGTGAAAGACCCCTAAACAGCATTCTGAAGCATGAAACACAAGATACTTGGGTCTCCTTGTGCAATATATCTATTCAATTAACTCTCTATATCTCTGACGTCTGTTCATAAAGACAAATACAAAATGTCAGAAGAATGACAATATTCATTTCTGCACTCTGAACTGTGGCAGTTATGAATACATAAAGTCAATCTTGTCTTGTTGGATATGGCTGCTGAACCCACTACATGGAAGCCAAATATACCAAAACAAAGTGACCAATTCTCATGGAAACCATCTAACAAAATTCTTTAATAAAAAGTTTGGTTGCCTGACACCAGCATATAAGTTGCTGAAATACTTCTAAAACTATATGTAACTCTTCAATGCCTAGCAGGAATACACTAAATATAGTTATCATACTGCACAGTCTAAAACATTTCATGCCAAGCTATGAGCTATAAAGTGTAATATTCTATAAGGCAGAAGAGTTGCTACCACAAGGGTTTCCACAGCTTCAGTGACTTTATCAACGCACATTTCTCGTATATCAGAGGGTATCTGATCTTTTACCTCTTAGTGACATAAAAATTATTTGACTTGCAATTCTATTAAAATCATAGCACTCTAAAGACAAAGGGTATTTTGGTCAGGGTAGTTTGTGAAGTCAAAGAGTCATGGAGAGGGAAGAGAAAGCAAGTGGTGAAAGCCTTGTGGAAGATGAAAAGGTGCAAGGCAGTGGGAGTCAACAGAAAGGGAGTTGATTGGTTGGTAAGGATATTCAATGTATGTATGGATCATAATAAAGTGCCTGAGGATTAGCAGAATGCATGTGTAATATCACTATATAATGGGAAAAGGGATAAAGGTGAGTGTTCAAACTAAAGATGTATAAGTTTGTTTAGTATACCTAGCAAGTTGTATGGAAGAGGATTGACTGAGAGGGTGAACACATGTACAGAGAATCAGATTTGGGGGGAACAGTGTGGTTTTAGAAGCAGTAGATGTGTGGACCTAGTGTTTCCTTTAAAGAATGTGCGCGAGAGATACTTAGAAAAACATATGGATTTGCACATGACATATAAGGATCTGGAAAAGGCATATGATAGGGCTGATAGAGATGCTTTGTGGAAGGTCTAAAGAACATATGGTGTGGGAAGTAAGCTGATAGAAACAGAGATGTTTTTATCACGTAATGTAAGGCATGTGTATGAGTAGGAAGAGAGGAAAGTTACTGGCTCCCAATGAAGGATGGTCTACAGCAGGGGTGTGTTATATCACCATGGCTGATTAATCTGTTTATGAATGGGATGGTGAGGGAGGTAAATGCAAGA
The DNA here is from genome assembly GCA_032273605.1 of Panulirus laevicauda. Taxonomy (NCBI): domain Eukaryota; kingdom Metazoa; phylum Arthropoda; class Malacostraca; order Decapoda; family Palinuridae; genus Panulirus; species Panulirus laevicauda. Next base: position 8,717 of record JAUTXX010217252.1, on the reverse strand, counting down.
GTCATGGAGAGAAGGGCGAGTATGCAGTCTGTAGGGAATGAGAGGTTCTGGGAAGTCTGTCAGTTACTGTTCGCTAATGATGCAGCACTGGTGGCTGATTTGAGTGAGAAACTGCAGAAGCTGATGACTGAGTTTGGAACTGTGTGTGAAAGGATAAAAAATGAAAGTAAATGTAAATGAAAAGCAAGGTTATTGGGTTCAGCAGGGTTCAGGAACAAATCAGTTAGGATGTAAGTTTGAATGGAGAAAAAATGGGGGAAGTAAAGTGCTTTAGATATCTAGAAGTGGACCTGGCACCGAATGGAACTATGGAAGCGGAAATGAGTCATAGGGTAGGGGAGGGGGGTGAAGGTTCTAGGAAAAATCAAGAACGTGTGGAAGAGAGGAAGTTATCTCAGAAAAGCAAAAAATGGGTATGATTGAAGGAATTGTAATTCCAACAATATTGTTGGTTGCAAGGCATGGGCTATAGATACGGTTGAGTGGAGGAGGGTGCATGCGTTGGAAATGAAATGTCTGAGGACAACATGTGGAGTGAGGTGGTTTGACTGAGTAAGCAATGAAAGAGACGTGTGACTGAGAGAGCAGAAGTAATAGTGAGGAAAGATTGACAAAGAGAATATATGTGTGCCAGAGGTGGAGGGACGAAGGAGAAGCAGGAGAACAAATTGGAAGTGGAAAGATGGAGTGAAAAAGATTTTGAGCTATCAGGGCCTGAACATACAGGAGGGTGAAAGGCATGCAAGGAATACAGTGAAATGGAACGATGTGGTATACCCGGGAAGATGTGCTGTCAATGGACTGAACCATGGCATGTAAAGCGTCTAAGGTAAACCATGGAAAGGTCTATGGGGCCTGGATGTGGAAAGGGAGCTGTGGTTTCAGTGCATTACTCATGACAGCTAGAGACTGAGTGTGAACAAATGTGGCCTTTTTTGTCTGTTCCCGGCACTACCTTGCTGGAAGGGAGGGGGGATGCTATTTCGTGTGTGGCGGGGTGGTGACAGGAATGGATGAAGGCAAGCAAGTATGAAAATGTACATGTGTATAAATGTATATGTCTGTGCATGTAAATGTTGATACGTATATGTACGTATGTGTGTATATGTTGATACGTACATGTATATGTGTGTATATGTGCGTGTATGGGCTTTTATCTATATGTATATGTATATGAGTGGATGGGCCATTCTTCGTCTGTTTCCAGGCGCTACCTCGCTGACGCGGGAAAACGGAGATCAAGTATAATACATGACTAGATAAATAAATAAATCTATATTTTGTACCTATTTTTGTCATTTACATCTACTTATTACTCTTACTTACCTTATATGCTTAGATAGTATTTATAGGATAATAGGGACTCTATGCTGTCGTGTATAGCGTTTTGGTACACTGACTTTTTTTCATATTTATTCGCCGTCCCCCGCGATAAATATGCCGCGCTATGAACAGACCAAGAATGGCATTATTTGCTTACCTCCACTCTCCAGCTGGCATGTATAATGTTCCGAAGCTACCGATTTATATGTCTTTGTCCAGTCCATTAACAGCACGTCACCCCCTGCATAACACACTGCTCTCCATCACTCTGTCCCGTGCACACCCTACATCCTCCTACAAGTTTTTCCTTAAAAAAAATTACACTCCATCCTTCCAGCTCTATTTCAGTCTCACGCTTCCCCTTGTCTCCTCCACTTCTGACACATATATCCTCTTTGTCAACTTCTCTTCACTCATCCTCTTCATGTCTCCAAACCATTTGTCAACCTCTCTTCATTCATCCTCTTCATGTCTCCAAACCATTTGTCAACCTCTCTTCACTCATCCTCTTCATGTCTCCAAACCATTTGTCAACCTCTCTTCACTCATCCTCTTCATGTCTCCACACCATTTGTCAACCTCTCTTCATTCATCCTCTTCATGTATTCCCACCATTTGTGAACGTCTCTTCACTCATCCTCTTTATGTATCTACACCATTTGTAAACTTTTTTCCCTATGCTTTATTACCACATGATGTCCTCAGTCATTCCATTTCCAACATATTCAACATCCTTCGGTCTTTTTCAGCTAAGGCTTACGCCTAGCATCCATACAACACCGTCGCAACTACTATACCACAAACATACCCATCTTTGCCCTCGCAAATTATGATATCTCTTTCCACATGATCGATGTGTCTAGGAGCTTTGCCCCCTCATCCACCCTATGGCTCACTTCGACTTTCATAGATCCATTATCTGCCATGTCCACTCCTAGGCATCTAAAACATCTCATGCCAATTAACCTGCCTCCTTTCACTGCTGACCCATAAAACTTTGCTTTTATTCAAACTTACTCTCGACTTTCTCCTTTCATACACTCTCCCAAGCTTATATACATACAAACTTCTGCAGTTTCTCCCCCGAATCTGCCACCAGGGATGTATCATCAGCAAATAAATGACCCACATTCAAGCACCCGCCTCCCCCTCCCACGGCGCACACACACACACACACACACACACACACACACACACACACTGCAAACCTACCCGTCTCCAAATCCCTCGAATTCACTCCCCTTACCTCCCCGTCCACGTACAGATTGAAAGGCCATTATGACATCAAACACTTGGCAGGACTTATTCCTCTGTCTCCATAATTGTAAACACGCCTTACCGTCATGATGAAAATTCTTTACTGCTTTAAAAGATGGGGCACCAAGAGTGTAAAACTCCATCCCCTTACAGGAGAAATAGGTAATTACCATATACTCGTAACATCTTACATAGAGCATCTCTGTCTATCCTAACATATGCTTTCTCCAGATCCCTCAATTTCGCTAAGAATTTCTCACACGTACTTCAAAGCAAACACCTGATACAAACACCAGATACAGACACCCTCTACCACTCCTGAAGCCACAGTGTTCCGAGTCTAGTTCTATGTATGCCACTCTCTTAGTCATCACTCTCTCGTACAACTTCAAAACTACATACAATAAAGTTACACATCTATAATTTTCAACATTCAGTCTTCAGACACCTTACCATGGGACATGCATAAACCAAAATCCACAGTACAGTAATCCTTTCTTGAGAAAGCTAACTGCATTCTCATCCACTCCAGCCAACTACCCAGTCTTTTCTTATGCAAAACTTTCACCACCACTTCTGTTTTCACCAAATTACTTACCATGACTTTCTAACTTCGCACATGTCCCCGACCAGGACACCCGACATTTGCCACCTCATCAGCACACATATTCAACATACCTTCAAAGTACTCTCTCTGTCATCTGCACCTTATCTCTGCCAGTTACCATTGACCCTCTTCGCCGATGCTTCCATTTGTACTAGTGACTTTCTCCTTCCAAAGCATTTTCTTGTTTTTCCTGAAGTTTACTGATACTTGCTCACCCTAACTCTCGTTAACCTTACTTTTCAGCCCCTGCATCATTCTCTTTCCAGTCTACATTTTCCAATTACTTAATTTATATATCAGGATAAAGTTCACCTTGTTCCACATCTTTCCATTGCTTCTAAAGATGTTTATGTAATTTCATTATAACATTTGTAGCCATATATTTCTGTTTATTTATTAGTTTGTTGCTATTTATCAACGCCTGTCCCATCATTACTTTGCTTTCATACTTATCCGCCGTTTCCCATGTCAGCAAGGTCGCGCCTAGATCTATAGAGCAGCTGCATTCGTTTACATCCACTCTCTAGCTGTCGTGTATAATGCACCGAAACCACAGCTCCCTATCCACATCCAGGCCCCACAGACCTTTCTATGGTTTAACCTAGACGTTTCACATGCCTTGGCTCAATCCATTGACAGCTTGGCACCACCTGTATACCACAAAGTTTCAATTCACTCTATTTCGTGCACGCCTTTCACTCTCCTATTTGTTCAGGCCTCGACCAATCAAAATACTTTTCTCTCCATCCTTTCATCTTCAGTTTGGTCTCCCTATTCTCTATGTAGCCTCTGTGTCGAGTAGTTAACGTCGCGAACGACCATAGGTTAGCTGGCTCTAGTTATTATTGTTGTTTTATTGTCATCGTCAAGGCAGCCAGCCCGCGCTGCGTCAGTCCCAGCCAGCAGACGTGTACCATGGTAGATGAACCTGTATCACTACCTGGTATCACTTCCCAGTTTGACTCACTAACGTCCCTATTTGTTCTCGTTTTTCGCACACTTCATTCTCAAACTCTTTCCAAAACATCTTATTCTACTTATTCTACCTGAAGTTTGCTAACATTCGCGCACCCAAACTATTAGTTGCCCTATTTTTCACCCCCTGCACTTTTTTTTTTTTAACCTCCTACCGGTTTCTCTCGTACATCACCCAACTTTTAACACTTCTTCCCTGTGAGTACCGTTCATACGCCTCTCTTTTCTCTTTCACTAGTAATTCTACTTCGTCATCCCACCACACATTACCCTCTCTCACCTGCTTACCTTCCAATTTCCGCATGTCGCACACCTCTCTTGCACATGCCAGCACTACTTCCCTACATATCTCCCACTCGTCATCCACTCCTCTTGTTTCGTTTACTATCAGCTTTTGTCATCTTACTCTCGAGCCTCACTTGGCATTTCTTCACGCAAGTCTCCTATTCAAGCTCACTTTCACCACTCTCCTCTGTCATAATGTTTTCTCTTTTCCGAAAACCACTACAAATTTTTACATTGGCCTCGACTAGGCAATCGTCAGACATCCCAGCTGTCCCTCTCAACATTCACACTCTTTGCACGCCTCTCAATAAGTATGCAATCCAGTACGCCCTCTTACTATCCTTCCTACTCGTTCCTTTTTAAATCAAGTATTCACAATCACAAGTCCTTTTTCAAGACACAACCCCAATCGCTGTTCAACATTCCTATTCACCTCAATGAATAACCCATTCCCTGAATTTCATACCCACAACTATTAACTAATAGCCAATGTCTAACATCAAAAAACTAATAACCAATCTCTAACATCAAAACTGCTAACACACTCACTTACCTGTTCCCAAAACACTTGCCTCTCATCATCTTCCTTCTCATGGTTAGGCGCACAGGCATTGATAAAACTGGTCAACAAAGATTTTGTCCCATGGAAACAAAAATCTGTTTCTTATGTATTTTTACTGCACGCTGAATTCAAAAATGTTTTCAGAATTTCTTTATCACACATAGTTGTTTTGTTCCAGCATACTCGCATATCATTACGTACAGTATATATATGTACCAGTCTTCTACGGAGCATCTGAAATAAAAAGTTTAAGAAACAGTTATTTTCATTGATCGTGAAGTGCAACAGCTTCTTTTTGAAAGCACAATCCTAAATAAATGAGTGACCAGAGGCCTGCGGGAACATGACTGGCAATGTTGAGACTTTCAAACAGTGCCCACTCCTGAGTAGCAGTTCTGAGTCAATTGCAGGCTAGAACTCAATGTATAAACAGTGTCTTTTCCACACTGTCGACAGATTGTGCTTTTGTGTATTCAAGTGTTGTGCTGATACCCCATCCACCATTATAATGCCCAGAGACCGAATTCTTTTTGTTACATCTGCGGTTAATTGACATTCATATCGCAAAAACCTTCTTTCACATCCCTCATCAAAAATGCTTTGAGCATTAGTTTAGATGTAAAGTGGATGATCAGGATAAAAGTTGGGCCCCCATATTTGTTGTGTCACATGTGTCAGGCTTCTCACAACATGGGCATAAGGTTCACGCCGTATGCCTTTTGCCGTTGATATGTTTTGGAAAAAACCCAAAGATCGCTTCGGATTGCTATTTCTGCCAGACAAATACAAATGGTGTAACATCAAAATCCAAGCATAGTTAAATATCCTAATTTACCATCCGATATGAGGCCAGTAGCTCAGTCAGGAATTACCTGTGCCAAGAAACACGACAGTGAGTGACGATGAGTCTGGTGATGAGAAAGTAGACCAAGTAGAGGACAATATCGATCCAACATTTGAAGCAAGCGCTTCTTCAAGTGAACCACATTTGCTGAATCAAGGAAATCTTAATGATCTCGTCCGCGATTTACACTTGTCTAAGAAGCAAGCCGAGCTTTTGGGTTTCAGGTTGAAGGTCTGGAATCTTCTCTAGAATGAAACTGAAGTTTGGTTTCATCGTGATCGACATGTCGTCTGAAAAGAACTTCTCTTCCTTGAAGATGGTCTGGTGTTTTGCAGTGATGTTGGCTCTGTTATGGAGGCACTTGACCACGAATATAATAACACAGGTGTTTGGCGCTTGTGCATTGACTCATCAAAAGAAAGCTTGAAAGCGGGTCTTCTACTCCACAACAAAAACAAGTTCCCCTCCGTTCCTCTGGCTCACACAGATAACATGAAGGAATCGTATGATAACGCGAAGTTTCTTTGGGAAAAATTAAGTATGGGAACTTGAAGTCGAATGTACGTGGTGACCTAAAGGTTGTGGCACTTTTACTGGGGATGCAACTTGGTTACATGAAGTTCTGTTGTTTCCTCTATGAGTGGCACAGCCGGGACAAGAAAGATCATTGTGTAAAGAAAGTCTGGCCAAAACGAACATCAATGACTCAATGAAAGAATGTCATCAATCCTCCTCCTGTTGATCCTGAGAAAATTGATCTGCCTCCTTTGTACATTAAGCTCGGGTTGATGAAGAACTTCGTCAAAAGTATGGATAAATCTAGATGGCCAGGGATTCACATATTTGTGGAATTAATTTCACAGAATCAGTGATGCAAAAATCAAGGAGGGTATATTTGTAGGACCAGAGATCAGGGAACTGCTTCGAGATGAAAAGTTCGATGAAGAACTAAATGAAGCTGAAAAAAAATTGCATGGCTGCCATTGAAGGGAGTTTGCAAAGATTTTGGGGTGATCACAGATCAGAAAACTCCTGTGATGTTGTAAAAGATCTGTTGACTTCATATAAAGCTCTGGGGTGCAATACGAGTCTAAAAATTCACTTTTTGGATTAGCACTTAGACTTTCCCGGAAGATCTGGGGCAGCCAGTGATGAGCACGGCGAAAGATTTCACCAGGACATTTTGGACCAGGAAAAACGGTACTAAGGAAAGTGGATCGCCTCTATGTTGGCAGATGACTGCTGGACACTAAGGAGGGATGTTCCTGAGGCCAAATATAACCGAAGATCTTACACTTCGACATTTTTGAGGAAAGTTTTTAAGTGTAATACCAGCTTTATTTATGAGTGAGCAATATACACTTATTGTAAAACTTACTCTCTCACTTAAAACTCATGCCTGATATAAAAATAATGAAAACAGATTTGAATTCAGCGTAAAAAATACTACAAAATCCTCCAATCTTAGTTCGTAGAACATAACAATAGTTAAAATTTTGTTGACCAGTGTAATCAAGCATCTCTCGAAACCCACTTTTATTTTGACATGCATTATTCTGAAGTTCATTTCCCTACAGTCACACATTCCTACAACTCCAGCTTCATCAGTAATGCTACCCTTTACTCTCATGACTTTTCGAAGCCATTCTTCCCCTTTACCTGTGACATTCGTTTCACTCAGAGCCAAGACATCCAAGTTTCTTTCCTCAAACATACTACCTATCTCTCCTTTGTTCTCATCTTGGTTACATCCACACACATTCAGACACCCTAGCGTGATCCCTAGAGGAAGATGAGCATTCCTTGCTTGGCTCCTTCTTCTGATCCGTCTTTTAAAAATTGACATACATGGAGGGAAGGTTTGCCCGAGCACGCGCGCACACACACACACCTCTTCTCCCGTCTCTCTTGGGCGCCTGCGTTATTCGGCATCATTCCTTCCGTCTCCCCGACTTGGGTCATCACCAGAGCCGGCCCTTTCTCCCTATTTGGACCATCACCAGGGATGGCCCTTCTATACGGTCATAGTGTAGGGCCACAAATGCTCAGACGGTTCCTCGTCCCGACCGTTACATGACAGCCGTCAGCAAGCAGATAATGCTCTCCCACACACCATGAAGTTTCACATTTTGTGAGGGTATGGAGGGGCGTCTCCCAAAGAAGACTCAGGTTAGGGCCAGCCCTGACCAGTACTGTGATCATAAATGAGTTACTGGTTAATATAGAATCATCTGCTGCATTAACAACAAAGGTCATTAGAGCCGTCAGTCAAGTGATATCTTGTTTATTTATCTACTCTTCCTCAAGACATACAAAGACACAGACACACATACACACAACAAAGTCTATAAGTAAAATGACAGACGTCGTCTGATCGAGGTCGGTCCAGTTTTACTACTGATGATACCACTGTCGTTGGTGGTGACACGACGGACGACAGTTTATACAGGATCTATTCCACATAACTGGTCAGCACCACGTCATCGTATAGACTACATGATTGCAATAACTTTCCATCCCTCAACCCTGAATAAAAATACTAATCTTACTCGTGTATTGTCATTGTAAATATACTCTGAATATATATCATATTGTTTCATGAATATAAATCATTGTGAAAAATTTCCGTTGAATCGTAAATTTGCTAAATACTTTTTCCCTTGACACTTTGGCGTTATAAACCAGATATCCACAGACCAACGACTATATACGTTCTCAACATACTAGAATAATGTTCCTGAAAATATAAGGTAGGTCTTACAAATAAAAACTTAAGATTACATTCCTTGGTTGATTCTCTCTCTCTCTCTCTCTCTCTCTCTCTCTCTCTCTCTCTCTCTCTCTCTCTATATATATTTATAATA
>JAUTXX010217141.1:0-14821 GCA_032273605.1 Panulirus laevicauda | reverse complement strand
ATAATAATAATAATAATAATAATAATAATAATAATAATAATAATAATAATAATGATAATAATAATGATAATAATAATGATAATAATAATAATGAAAATGATAATAATAATAATAATAACAATAATATAAAAAAGATACCTATATATGTACCCCCTTTCCCTGTGTGCTTTCAGCACTTGGTACTTAGACTGATTAGTTGTTTAAATGTAAATGCTGTTCATCAACTTGCAGTTCAGTATGTATGCTCATTCTTAGCAATATTTTTGCTGCTTTTGCACATAAACCTATTGGCATTTACACACATTGTATGGCATAATGTGTGTGAGGCAGCGGTTTCATGATCATCGTATTTTTGTTGTTGTTGTTGGAGGCTCCGGTCATGCATCAACGTTGGGACTTAATCAAAGTATGGAGAGGATTATGAAAGGTAAAAAGAAGAGACAAAGGAAAGCACTTACAAATTTTGGATCTATTGATTTGTGCCACTAACCCCGGCAAACGTAATGAGCACCACATTGAAGGAAGTAAAAAACCTGTTTGTTAAAATGTGCCAGATCAAAGTTATTGGGAAAGACATGAGAGATTAGAGAATTCCAATGATTCGAGGTGAAGGGAAAGAAACAAGTTATCAACACATCCCAACAGCCGCACAGTAATCATGTGACGCAGCAGCTTGCCAAGTATTGCGTGGTCTAGCTAGAGGTGGGGGCACACAAGCAGCTGGCTCTTGGGAGCATAAACCAAAGCAATACCTATAGAAGAGGGAATGAAGGTGGTGTGTAGATGAGAAAGTGCAACAAGTGGTAGGATGAAGAGATCAAATTGCTAGAGAAAAAAGAGAGATGTATGGGTGTTACTCACTGGGAAGGAGTGCGAATGGATGAGAGACGTATGTACAAGAGAAAGCGTGAAGAGGTAAAAAGGGATGTGCAGTTGAAAAAATTCAATAAAAAAGGATACAAAAATGTTTGGGAATGCAAGCAAAAGAGATCAAATATGAACACCAGTGAAAAAGGCAAATGGAGAAGTGGTAACTGGCATCATTAGGTGAAGAAGAGATGGAGTATAATAAAGGATTGTTGGATGTATTTGAAGATAAGGTGGCAAAGGTAGGGTGTTTGGGTTGGGGTGGTGTGCGAAGTGAGAAAGTCATGAGAAGTGGTGTAATAAGAGAGGAGGTACATCGGTGAAAGCTTGCAATACATGAAATGTGGTAAGGTGGCTCGAGTGTATAGTACTGCAGTTGAATTTCATATGAACTGGGGTCACTGTGCTGTTGATTGGTTAGTTGGGAGATTCAATGTATGTATGGATCATTGTGAGGTGCCTCAGGACTGGTAGAATTCCTGCAGTGCCACTATATATATAGGACAAGAGGACAAACGTTAATGTTCAAATCGCAGAGGTTTAAATTTGTCAAGTGTACCTGGTGAATTTTATAGAAGAGTGGTGAATGAGAGAGATGGCATGTACTGAGTATAATCTTAGAGAACACTGTAGTTTCAGGAGTTGTAGGGAATGTGTGGATCGGATGTTTGCTTTTTCACTGCATATAAGAAGCCACCTTAAAGGCAAACACAGAGGAATCTGAAATTTCTGTGCAAGTCATGTTCTGCACAATGAGAAAAATGCAACATCCTCAATTATGAAAAAAAGCATTACAAAGAAATGTCAAATCTGAGGTAAAGCAACCTGGAGTGGAGCAAGTGATAACACTGAAAAGCACTCTTTGATGCAAGATAACTGCATTTCATGCAATGTGACATCTTTTATCACAATATGTAATGCAATTTCCATATGCTGTTGAAATATAATAATCCAAATTGATGGTCACTATGAAAGTTACTCTTTGCAAAAAATTTGCTTTACATCAATGAGTACATATCACTCTAAATCTAAGAATAATCAACTCATAATGCACATTATCAATTTACCTCATAATTCGTGATGACCACAATCAAACATTTATTTGCTTTGATGGGATTTGGTTAACATCAGTTCAAATGGATCTATGTAAATGGATATATGTAAAAATCAAGCATCAATTCAGATTTTATTCCCTCACTTTCACAAACCACTTGAAATTTAATCAAATAGCTAGCGTATCTCAAAACATATGAAATTTCTAAACAATGCTATTTACAGCTCAGACTACTGTTAACACTGAACAGATAAAAACAAATAACATTTTAACACCAAAATATATTGACTCCATACCTATTCTGACTAGTAAATGTTCACAAACGTGTAATATACAAAAATCACACTAATTAAAAATTTCTTGAATATATACTTTTAAAAAATTTACATAATATAAAATTTCAAATATATAATTTCACAATAGAAGATATCTAAATTAAATATCATAAGTATATATTGTAACACAAAATATATATAAATGTCTGTATATTAACACGATTCAGTTTCATCATCACAAACAAGTACACCACTGGTAATGCTAAAAGGAATATCGTCAATCCTTGAGGAGACAAAGATTTTAACTTTGTAAATCTGGAAAAAATTTTGAAGCAAGTACAAAGATCAGTTTAGTTATGATGCTACACTTACTACATTAATCACTGGGAAAGACATCACATAAAAACTTTCTGCATAACACCACATGAATACAATCTACTTTAGAAGATACACTCCATAATTTTCATTCATAACAAATATAAATATCACTAATTTATAAAAATGAGGACTTATATTCAAAATGAGATCCATGTCAATTTTCATGAAGTGAAGGACTGACTAAATAAATATACAAGAAACTGAATGACATTTCACCACTAACAAGCAATACCTTCACTACACTTGGCATATGTACATTCATCTTGCATCTTACAAATTATCATATGATAATTTAACAAAAAATATTATTGTATTAATCAGCTACAATTGCATCGCTAGTCACCTGAGACCTATCATCTTTGTCAGGCTCTTTCTCTAAATTCTCTTTATCATTTTCTTTATCATCATTTCTTGTAAGTTGGTTTCTGCTCACATCTTCACCAACACTCATTAAGGGATCTTCTTCTGGTTCACCTACATGCATTCCTCCATCTCCGTGTAGCTGCTGTTGGTCCTCATCTTCACCTTCTAACTTTATCTCCACCATTGGGTTGATTGGGATGTAAGGTCTCTCTTCATCATCCTCATCTTTATTTGAATGATCTTGTGGTTCCTCTTTTACAAATAATCTTTCTTCTTCTTCCTGATTAACAACAAACTGCTCATAAAGCTCTTCAAACTTTACTGTGGAACGACGAATACGTGTCGTCCGCCTAGTTGGTGTGGTTCTAGACCCTCTGGCTCCACCCCTTCCTCGCCCTCTTCTTCCTCTTCTGCGTGTTACTGTCGCTGCTCCTTCGCCAATTAGGTGCTTTTTCTTGTGTCTCCAAAAATTTGCTCCATCCCGGAAGGCTTCTCCACACTCTTCACACTTATATGGGCATTCCCCAGTATGAATCCTCCTATGGGTTGAAAGGTGTGTTTTCTGTGTGAAGCAAGCTTGACATTCATCACACTTAAATGGTCTTTCCCCTGAGTGTTTTCTAAGATGCATGGTCAAATAACTCTTCAAAATAAAGGAAGCCTCACACTGATCACATTTGTAGGGTCTCTCACCTGTATGTTTTCTGCGATGGGTTGTAAGGTTTGAGCTATATAAAAATGATGCACCACAGTCTTCACAAACGAATGGTCTTTCACCAGTGTGTTTTCTCATGTGGACTGTTAAACTGGAATGGTGTGTAAACACCATTTCACAATCAGTACATTTGTAAACTTGTTCACCTGCAGCTTCAGCTAATGCTTCAATCTTGATGGTACTTCCACCAGCATGCTTTGTTTTGTGAGCTAAAAGATAATCCTTCTTTGTGAAAGATGCATTACATTCATCACAAGTGTGTGGTTTAATACCTGAATGAGATCTTTTGTGCAGGTTGAGGTGAGGCCTTTGGGCAAATGTTGCTCCACATTCACCACAAACATAAGGCCTCTCTCCAGTGTGAGTTCGTCTGTGAATAGTTAAGCTGCTGCTATGGCGAAAAGCAGCATCACATTCATCACACTTATATGGCTTGTCACCAGTATGAATGCGAATATGAGCTTTCATTGCAGATTTTTGTGCAAAGGCAAAATCACAGTGTTCACACTTGTACGGCCTCTCACCACTATGAGTACGTCTGTGAAACTTCAGGGCAGTACGGGTCTTAAATGCAGATTCACAAGAATCACAATTATATGGACGTTCACCAGTATGAGTACGCATGTGTATGTCCAAATATGCTCTCCTGATGAATGATGATCCACACACATCACACACATATGGTTTTTCTCCCGTGTGTGTTCTGCGGTGCAGGTAATAATCAGATTTTCGCCTAAATTTCATTTGACAAAATTCACAACCTGTAACTTCTACTCCATCCTCTATGAGTTTGTGTGGTTTTGGCTTACCTTCATCGGAGTACAGTACATAGTTTGGATCATTGTGTTTTTTTACATGTTTATCTAATCTAACAGGATCTTTGAATGCTGCACCACAGTCCTCACATTTGTATTCTCCCTCTGAATGCATTAATTTATGCCTGAGAAAAGTTGATTTATAAGCAAATGACATTCCACATTCCTCGCAGCTATAAGGTCTTTCACCAGTATGAGTTCTAGTATGTCTTGACAGTCCATCACTTGCAGCAAAAGTGGCATCACATTCTGTACACTTAAATGGTCTTTCACCAGTATGCCTTCTCCTATGGCGTTCTAAATGTTCACTTCTGAAAAATGCCCTCTCACAAAAGTCACATTTAAAAGGTCTATGCCCACTGTGAATCAACTTGTGAGACTGATATGATGCACAATATGAAAATGTTTTACCGCAATCTTCACATTCATATGGCCTTTCTCCTGTATGAATTCTTTTGTGAACTTTAAGATTGCCTTTTGTAGTGAATGTAGCATCACAATCTTCACAGTGAAATGGTTTAACTGGACCAGCAATATTATTTACATTGTTGAACACACCATGTGCCACATCTGTAAACTCTATGTAAGGATTTGGGTATTCAGTTGAAGATGCTTCAGAGTCGAAGTCATCTTCATCAATATCCCTATGGGTTTCAGATTTCCCATCACTACTCTGATGTTCTTGTTGACCATTCATTTCCTTTCTGTTGTAATGCCCATCTTCATCTGAGTGCTGGTAAGTTTTGTTGTCCATATTAAGTGGTTCTTCATGATTTTGAATTACACTATCTTTACCATCCTGGAACTCCCTCTGTCTCAAATGCTGTCCTAATGCATGGGAGAGCAACCCCAGCGATGTGCTTGGACTGTTAATTGTTGGGTATCTTAAATTCTCTTGGTGAACTTCCTCTGGATTTTGACCAGAAGCATTTATTTGTGATTTGTGGTCATTCATAGTTTGTCGCACATCATTGCCAGGGGGAATGTGGTTTCCTGACATGAGTCTTGGTTCAGTAAGCACCTGTCTTAAGTCCTGGACAGGTCTTGAAGAAAAATCTTCAGTATTTAATGTTGGTTTACTTGTTCCTATACTAGTTCTATCATCATAATAATGTTCATTAATGGATGATTTCATTGGGTTATTTGTATCAAGCTGATGTGTTGGAAGCCTGTTTTCATTTGTACTCATTCTTGAAGAATCATAGAGAGATCTAGTTTCTTCAACTGACCTGGTTTCATTTATTGGTGGTCTTGGGTCTCCTGATGGAAGCTGTGACTCCTCAGTGTGCTGAGTAATATTAGCAGGACGATTATCACACGTTCTTATGTCCCCTACATACCTAAAATCATCTGTGGCTCTACTCATCGGAACTCTTGGGTCTTCTTGGAGACGAGTTTCATTCAATGGGATTCTTTCATCACTAGAAACATGTCTTGGATCTGTCATATGCCTAATTTCACTTAAAGATGGCCTAGTATCCCCAGCTAGCTGCCGCACGTCACTAAACAGCCTTGCATCAACAGGATGTGTTCTTAAATCTGTCGGCTGTGATGAGTAGTCCGTAATGTGACGCAAGTCAGTGGAAGAAGAACGTGGATGACTTGACAAAGATCTTAAATCACCTAAATACCTTTGTTCAGCAGCTACAGGTCGCATGTCTACTGGATTATGCCCCATATCTCCCAAGTTCCTTGAATCAGCAGGTATACTGCGAAGATCTTCAGCAGTATGTTGCGTATCAAGGGTATGCCTTTCTGTATCACTTATATGAGGTATTCTACCTTCTCCTAATGAAAATCTTCCATCTCCCATTTGCTCTCTCATGTTAGTCATCGGTGGACGGATACTGTGGACTCCACCACTGTACAGTGAGAGGTTATTCTGAGATGCTGCAAGACTCTGAGAGGCCTGGGTTATAGGATGAGATGATGGTGGTGGAATAGTGTGTGATGAAGAAGGAATGTTTGTATGAGCTGATGAAGGATGAGGTGCATGGTATGGATACGGGTATGGATAAGGATATTGTCCATAAGGGTAATTATAAGGATATAGATGCCCCCTATTTTCTAAATTAGGATCCAGTGAAAACAGGGAATGCATGATTTCTTGTGGTGTCTGATCCATTTTGCTTGATGAATTCTTATCCAGATGAATGATTATGTCTTGATCAGTTACCTCTATAACAACAAACAGATGCTTTCAAGTAACATAATGCTGTGATCTCTCTTCCATCTTCTTGTGACTGGAAATTCTGGAAAAAATACAGAATATGTCAGCACTGTTGAACAGCCCTTAATAATTAGTTTCAACTACAATTCTTAATCATGTTGAAACTTGAAAATTTTCTTTAATTAGGAATGAAACACAGGGTGAATATGACTACTGTACCATTATTTTAAAACATAATTCCTTGATCTTAATATTTCCTGAAAAGTAGTTGCTACTCTTACTTTTGATGGCCTTCCACCAAGATTCATCTAGTTTTCCACATGTATACAACTTCCTAATGCATTATAAAACTGTAACCTTAAGTGTGGAATATTTGTAAATACTTTAAGAGTTCCTCTCCTTGCATGAATAAAAAAAAAAGGTGGTCATCAATATAAGCTAAATATCAAATCCCACAATTACTGCAGCATTTCCCTTCTAATGCCACCAGCTTCCAGTCCCATTAAGTCCAGTTTACCCATGTACATTTTCTGTCTGCACAGAGTGTTTTCTTACCCTGTTTGGCTGTTTCTGAAAAATTCACACTATTCATCACATCAGCTGATGAGGCACTTTTTACAGTTCTTGGGGTACTGAAAAGTCCAGTTTACACATGTACATTTTCTGTCTGTGCAGAATGTTTCCTTACCCTGTTTCGCTGTTCCTGAGAAATTCATACTGTTCATCACATTAGCTAAAGCGATATTTTTACAGTTCTTGGGTTACTAGAAAGTATGACATTTCATACAATGCCATTACACTATTCTAACTTTTGATATATCTGACGATATGCCAGCATATTATATTTCACTCTGCAAGGTCTATATCTTGAAATGAACCCAGTGAAAGAATTATGGCATTTGAATAACCTCTTTCACTGCTAACAGTTTGTCAGTAAAAGCATAACATTACCAAAGCAGAGTTAAAGACTAAGCATAGCAGTATTTCAGTAAAAGTCCAAGTAGAAAAAGTTCACTTGTTATCTAAAAGGCTATGAAAAGAGCCCCTGTTTCTTTAAGTTTCTAGATTTGCTCTTATACACAAACAGCATGCCATAACATAAAACATTTGGTTATGTATTTCTATAATTCTCAAATACACAGTTAGTATGGAAATTCTCAATAAGAATATACGGTTCTCAATTCTTAGAGATAAGGTATTTGTCAAATCAAAATATATTTTGCTTCTGATTTACGAGTTTATATACGTACATTTTCATTGTATGTGGTTTATGATATAACAACCAAGTTGTGACTTTTGTGAGCATATTTCATTGTGAAAGTCCTCTGAACAAATTTGGTTCGGCATACAACATATTCAAAATAACTATTACCAAAAAGATGCCAAAAATGCCTTTGGATACATAGCACACCACGAAAACAGTTTTGAAATCTTGAAAGGATAAAGAATACATAACTCGTGCACTCAGCAGCCATGAATGTTGTAAATACATCTATCAAACATAATGAAAGAAGATGGTAAACAAATCATGATGGATATGCTTCTGGTAATAAGTACAAATAATGTATATCAAGTGCAGTTTTTGGAGAAGAATGTAAGAGCTTCTGTCAAATCATATTATAACAGCTTGTAGGTATATAGTATATGAATAGAAATAATAAAGTAATATAAAAAATAAGAATGTAGAAAAGCTGAGGAATAAGACTGAGTTGTGAGCATCTGAAAGAGTACAAGTTGGGACTGAAGTGGTGTAGAAGCTTACACATTTTCTTGGTGCATTATCAAAGGCTGTTTTGGAAGTGTCCAGCAATGGAGGTATATGTTGCAGAATGCAACTTTGGAATTACTCCTTCAACACATGTTCCTTTCATTTTTGTTTCTAATTTATCAAGGAGCACTCTTAAAAACTCTTGAGTATCATACTGCATGAAAGAATCTAAGAGTCTCCCAGCAAAATGACTTGGTCAGTTTCTGCAGTTCATGGAATCAAAATGGAAAAACTGGTAAAGGAAACAAGAAGTTTGTTAGAAAGTACTGAATGTACTAGAAAATAGTAAAGAAAGAGGAAGGTTGGTAGAACAAAAAGTCCTAAGCAAAGAAGTCGAAAAGACGATGTATAAGAATAAAGGGAAAGCATATGAGATCTTGGGAGGAAAGTGATTGATATCTTAGAGTATACTTCCAGCAGGAAGTATAGCAAAAGTTAAAAGAGAGGCAATGGGGTCCTACCCTTACCCATGACTGAATCATATGGTGCTTATGAAGAAGTAAATGAATAAGGTAGAAACAAAAAAAAACAAAAAAAAATTCAAGAAATCATACGTAGCAATAGCAGGTGATAACTCTGGCAAACAATCACCAGCCAGAGCAAGCAGTTGCTGGCAAGTAACAGTGCCATCAAGGAATATACAGTATACTGTAAGTTAGTCATGATGAAATAAATGTAACATACATTGTAAATGTAAACCATGGAAAGGTCTATGGAGCCTGGATGTGGATAGGGAGCTGTGATTTCTGTGCACTACACATGACAGTTCACATAAGGATATGAGTGGATGTGGCCTTTCTTCATAAATTTCCTGGCACTACCTCGCTGATGCAGGGGGCAGCAATCAGGAGCAGGGGAGAAGAGGAGAATGCATATGTATATCTACATGTATGTGTGCATATGTATATATGTGCATATATGAGCAGATGTGTCTTTCTTCATCGGTTTCCTGGCACTACACTAACATGGGAAACAGTGATCAAGTATGACAGAAATAAAATGTTTCAAAAATAAATTTCACAACATTTACTGGAAAATGATAGAATCTCCCTGGCACCCACTCTGATGCTTGTGTTAGGGTGGACTTGCAGCCTATTCTTATTCTGTGTATGGTTGAACATTTAGTGTAAAATATGGTACACTATGGGTGCAAAATACCCAAATGAGTCTTGTACTTCTGGGAAGAAAAGGAGCAGGAAGAGCACCACTTTGGAGGTAAAGTTTGACTTCTGAAGGTGTTTTGATTCTAGTCAATGTAGTGTTGACATTGCACACTGCATCAGAGAAAACAGTTCATGAACAAGTAAAGAAAATGAGGGAGTAGCCTCCGATGAGACACTTTTAGGTACAATAAAGATCAGTCATACCTAAAGTAAAGAAGCTTTTATACACAAACATGGAGCAAATGTTGGGAGATTGAACTGAAGATCAAAATCAATGTATCAGGCTACCATGCCTTCCCCACCACAGGCAAACTAACATATACCAGGTCTAAAGCAACTAAACTAAGTTCTATTTCTAAAGTATTATTCCACTTTTCTAGGGAGGGTTATTATTTACGTAATTTGGTTGGTAATGTATCCACATTACATTATTTTTCTGTCTGCAAATCATGGTGAAAAATCTCTCACAGGAATGTTACACCCATTTCCCAATGAATCCTTTGGGAGTGTGAGCCCTAAGGGCTCTAGTGACTATAGAAAGTTCAAGTGTAAATTAGGCAAGAAGCTTTTAAGAAGGAGTACTTGCTCTGACTCTCATGCATGGATGTTAAACCCAAGTTCATTTAACAAATATATAAAAACAATAGAAGTCGAGATGTGCACCCTGCATAGTACAACTGGAATGTAGACACGGTGAAAAATGAAAATGTGAGAAGGTCCGTGCTGTGAAAAAAATTAACCTAATGGTGTACAGATAAAACTCTAGGACAGTATGGTTATGTAAATTTATGGCAGATCACAGGCAAGTTAAGATGTGCAAGCATCAAATAAAAAGGCAAAAGGATGAGAGGTAGGTTGTGAAGGAGAAGGATATATGCCATGGGAGGTTTAAATTGGACTACAAGATATTACAGATGAGGATATCAGAGGAATGATATGGGATTGGACTCTTTAGACGCATTTTGTGTACTGGGGTAGTGAATTAAGATATAGTAAGTAGCACTTTTTTTTGAAGTTTTCAAGTTCATATTTCACTTTAACAAAGAGAACAAGGATTACTTACGATGTGCATGATTCAATTTGGAGCTGGGAAACAAAGGTTTAAAAATAGAGATGCATGATTCAATAAAGAGTTTCTAAATGCCAAAGAGCTTAGAGATATGCAACATAAGGGAGAAAAACAACATTGTAGCCAGCCAACATATAAAAAATGTAAGAAAGCAAGAAGCCAAAAAATAGGTGCAGCAGGAAAACTGAAAAAAGTGTAGTGGAAAAGGTAAAAAACATCATAAACTTTTCCATTAATTCATCAGGTGCAAATCATTGACTAAAGAGCAGCTAATCAGGCAGAAAAATTCGGAGAAAAATAACTAAGGATGATGAGGAGATAAATAAAGAGCTGAATGATAAATTTTAAGTGTTTTCAAAAACTTACATAATCACTGAAGAAAAAAGAGAAGTTAGTCAGAGTTGCCCCATTGAGGCAACATTGGGGACAGCTCTCATGCATCTGAAAAAACAATATCCAGTATAAATTTTCAAAAAAATGAACATACATGTACGATATACCTTTAGGGTATCTATGAAAATATAGATAATGAAAATGAATGATACCACTAGGAAAAATAAGAATAAAATAAATCAAATGTCTTTCAGGATCATCAGTGACTTTTCTGACATTTTGGGCACCACTTTTGCAATGACAAATATCTATGTAACTAACTAATTACAAGTACTTACAGCAAGGTCCTACCATATGGCAGGGATACTGCATAGCACCCACTACATATGCCCCTTGTACAACAATACCATTATTGTATAATTACATGATCATACTACTGGTGGGGAGAGGAAAGCCTTGTTCCTCAGGTACTTGTTGGGTAGGCAAGGACCTTATTCCTAAGGTACTAGTGGGTAAAGCATGGAGCCTTGTACCTCAGATATAGGATGTGAGGAGCCCTGTACCTTAGGTATGGTAGGCAAGGAGCCTTGTTTCTCAGGTAATGGTGGGCATGGTGCAAAGTACTGTTCCTCAGATACTGGTATCATTCCTCTGATACTGACAGGGGAAGCAAGGAGCACTATTCCTCACATACTGTACGAGTAGGAGAGATGAGGAGCACTGTTCCTCTGGTATTAGAGACAGAGTCATGCAAGTCGCTACACAAACAACCTCATCCCTACCACTATGAACATCATCAATAATAAGGTGACTGTCACTGCACAATTTGTGCAAAAACTGTCTATCTAAACCCATGGCTATACTTAATTTTATATGATTAATCCTTTTGATGACTAATGCAAACACACCCGATACCACATTCAATCCCACTCCAAAGATAATAAACGAATTTACCCTAAAACTTCAGAAATACTTCTCCTGTTACTACAACCATTGGAATACACCTCCATATCCATGAAGACCCCACCACTCCTCTGTGCATGTTGCTATCTGTGAGCAATGCTGGTCTTAGTATCTGTTCTGTCTACAGATACCAGCTGACTGATTTATGTGGTTTGAGGGTGGTTTACATATCTATTACCAAGTGTTATACATTATATCTTACAAATACTGTACTTAAAGTATCTATCCTCTGATGTACTATTTCATGCCTAACATTTTGTAGATATCTGCATATCAATTATGAATGTTTTATACCTTATTAGAGGTATATCATATAGATCTAAACCTGGAAAATCCTAAAAGGCATGGTCCCTAACATACACTCAGAACTGAAATCCTACTGGGAAGACAAACATGGAAGACGATGTAAAATACCACCTCTGAAGTCTAAAAGGTGCAATATGCTTAAGAAAGAAAGAAAAAACCACAATACTTGGCCTGCAATAATCAGAAACAACATGGGATGCACACTGAAGTTTAAGAAAGCCCTGCTGAAGTACCTAAAAAGTGTATCTGGCCAAATAGGATATGTGGGTTTGCAAGATTAATTTTCCAACAGCTTGACTGACCAATGGCCCAACCCAAAAGCCTGGGCCCAGCCCAGGATGCAGGGGCAGAAGATTGCAATCACTTCAAGTATTCACCTGGTATAAATGAGCCAGGAGATTATAGAAGGCTACCTTCTGTAATCTCCTATCTGTACTATATGGGGATTAAGTTTCATACTCATGGGGACCAATCTCTTGAACAATCAACTACCATACAACCTTTCCTATATCTATGTATGCTGTCTACATTAGCTATGTGTTCAGTCAATCTTTTCCATTCATTCACCACTCTGTCCACTTCTTCAATCTTAAAAACTTAAAGGTTGTGATAAGGTTAAATCAACTCTCATCTCTTCTAATGTTGGTAAATCTAAAGCCTTCAGTCTTTCTTATCTCTTCCAATGTGGGTAAATTTAAAGCCTTCAGTCTTTATCTGTAGCTTAGCTCTCATAATTCTAGTACCATCTTCGTTGTCCTCCTCTAGGCATTCTCGAAGAGCTCTTTGTGCTTCTTTAGGTGTGATGACCAATCCTGAGAAGCTTTTTCTAGTTTTGGCTTTATGTGGGATATGAGTAGCTTGCTAAATATTTCATTATCCATAAACTTGAGAGCTATTCTGATATCTGCCAGAAGACAGTTCGTCTTTGTAACCAGTCTTCTAATATGGGATTCTGGCAACAGGTTAAGGATTATTTCTACCCCCAATTCTGTAAGCTGGTTTGCAAGTATTGTACATCAGAAGTCCTAAAATAATCTTAAATAAATACCTAATACAATATAATTTCGTTTTTAAGCCAATATACGGCATAGGTTGTTGAATATGCTATCCATTGTTATGTTTTATTTTACCCATAGCAATCAAGAGTAACATGAGGGAAAACTTGCAACTAATGCAGAAATTGAAGCCATTTTGGCACTGTGAAAGTGGGAGTTTGAGATTGTCAATGAATATTGATTAAGGTGCCTCTGAAGTACAACTAGGTGATGAGGAAGTGATGAGGTCACCACCTGACCTACTTCTGTCAACCAGCTCAGCTGAACCAATTCTTGTAAAGAAAAAAAAAAAGACTGAAAATGTCTAAGGTAAAAATGACCAGATTTAGCCTTTGAATGATGTGAAAGATTTTGATATACAGCTTTAGGTATCAGAGTCTGGATTTAGGATATAAGCCATTTAATTTAGATGTAAATAATTCATAACATACATGTAGTATTGTATCTTTGAAGAAAAAAGTATGGGAAAATAAAAACTATATTTTTCACCAGACATCTGCCACTTTGGCAAAAATATCAGTCGCTTCTATTATATATTTCATTACTATATAAGACATACTGGTAATCAAATTTATCTTTCCATTATAATTCTAGCTGTAAATTCAATATTATTCATTTAGCTGAGTTAATTAGCTACAAATCACGAGACAAATTTTTCATATATTTTTACATTTTTTTGATACAAATCATCATTTTTCTCTACCTAATAAGGGTTTCAAGGAATTCTATTGCCAGATGATGAAAATGTGAGTGTCCCTTTGATATCAAAGACTTACAGAAAATATCAAATGAAAAATTTTATTTTTTGAGGAATATTAACACTAATTAGGGCACTTCCCTTAAAAATAATCACACAGCATAAGGCTAATTTTCATTATCAGTATCATTATTATTATTATTATCATTATTGTTATCATTATTATCATTATTACTATCATCAATATCAATAAGCTACTCCTTGAGCTAAAAGGCCAGCATGTGATTCTTTATAAGCTAAATCCCTACCTACAGACAAAGTTAAAAACCCATTTGTAAACACCAACTGATCATAAGTCACGTAACCCTGTTCTGAAACGAACAGATTTCCATAACCAGGGTGGAAACTGTTTCCTGAAAAAAGCATCGACACAAATTGCTAAAAACAAATTCCTTTAAACCTGGAAAATCATTAGCAGTAGATGGTACTGTGTTAATGGTGAGACAATGGGCAAGAAACCTCTAGGAAGAGTCAGCACCTTCTCTCTGACAATTCATCAGGCTGGCAAATGAACAAAATTTTCATATGGCAGGATGAGGAGAGAAACGGCAAGTCACTCCTACTATAGTCTATCTACATCATAAAAGCATTTAACAGCTAACTAATCATGAATAATCTTGTCAATCTGACTGTAACCAAGTCAGCAAGCTGCATGGCTAACCAAATTTTTTCCATACCTGATGCTGCCCTAGTTATATTTTTTTTTTATTAACCTATGTCGCTGTCTCCCGCGTCAGCGAGGTAGCGCAAGGAAACAGACGAAAGATTGG
>JAUTXX010217032.1:309-12941 GCA_032273605.1 Panulirus laevicauda | reverse complement strand
CCTGAAATATAAAAAATTTTAGGTATAGAAGAAAACAAACTTATATGATTTACCTTAAGAAATCTAAGTGACACTTAATCTGGAGTATTTTCATGGCTATCTAAAGAAACATGGAAAACCAAGGACTTACCCAAGTTCAATAATTAATGACCTTTCTCCTTTCCACTTAAGACTGAAAACTGCCATTATAAGAAAATGAGAATTTCAGTAATACTCATAATAATAAAAACATTTCAATTATTAGCAGCATACGAGCCAAAAGAATAGATAATTTTCTTTTTTAATCTTATGATATCATTATCAACAAATCACATATGATATCATTATCAACAAATCACATTTAAATTTTGTTTGCACTAGAATATGGATAAACACCCAAGGGATGCTCACTTAGCTACATTCATTAGATGGCACCCTCAAAAGCACTCATCACTGCGTGATGAAAATATTGTTTAGCAATCTTATCATTATCACACAATCCAAATAACTAAGGGATGCAGAAAGATATGTTTATCACATATAGGTGGACTAGAAGCAAGATTATCTGAACCCAAAAAACCACTCTGTGGACTTAAAAGAAAAGGAAAAGTACATCCTTCAGAAGCCTGCAGGCACACATGTATTAAGTTCTACAACACCACACAAACCAGGTAAAAGAAAAAGAAAATGCATTCCTAAGAATTATCTGAAGCACCATTTCCCAAAAGTAACAGACCTGCTGGAGGAGATGTACCTGGAGCAACAGTCTTGATGTGTGGCGGAAGTTTTGCAGCCTTCATTGCTGCAGTTAGGGAAGCCTGGTCAGCACGGTGCAAAGCCCCAGACCCACGGCACAGAGCTTTGATCCCAGTAAGCAGGTGCTTATCATGAACACACACCATACGCTCCTTTTCCCCACTGGTTCTATAAACAAAATGTGTTTAAAAGAGAATAGGATAAATTATAGGCTTTTGATGACAGAAAGCACAGTAAGGCATATAATAATGAACAGTGATGGATATAAAACTAAGGAATACAAAGGATACAGAAAAAAACAAATAAGGTAAAAGTAATGGAGCTTTGGTGTAAGGCACAAACACTGAGGAGTGCAAGATATGCATCATACAGTAATAATTGGGGCGAGTGATATGTAGAAGAGTGACTTGCTGTTCAAAGGCTGATCTAGGACATGTGAAATTGTCAAGGTAACCATGGAGTAGTCTACAGTCTTGGGTGTGGATGACAGTCTCTGATTTCAGTAAACAACATACAACACCTAGAGATTGGATGTGTGCAACTGGGGCCATAGTTCATTTATCCCTAATGCTGCCTTACTAGAGTAAGAATGGCAACAAGTTATGAAAAACTATTCCACACTAGAAGATCTCACCAGTATATCCTGTAATGCTTATCATAAATTATCTTATTCCAATGAAAAAGAATTTGAAATAACGTTTATTACTACCAACTCAATAAAAAAAGGAAAAACAGGTGTCATGTTTGAGGCGTGGGATCCGTTATGTTCTGGCTCTGAATAAAATCAAGCTCTTGGGGTAGAGGGGCATGAATTGTTTGGAAGTGGCCAAGAAGTCAAGTTTGGGGTTAATCTGATGATGTGAACAACAGATGGGGTGGAACTTCTGATGAGGCATGAGCACAAGCAGACTCGATGAGGAGCCTGCCAAAAAATGCAGAATCCAGTTCATTCAAGTTTACATCATTTGTAAACATCCTGGGTTGCATATAATAATGCTTCCAAAAGTTTAAAAACAACTCCCTTCTGTAAACAAATGCTCACAAATGTAGTTATTGAGACTGAAAGCCATACTAAAGAAGGTAGCATTCCTTGTGCAGATTCGGGGAGGTGCTTCAGATATAACCGTTAGGTTTGTCTATAAAACAATGGATAAGCTAGCAACATTTCTCTGGGGAGGTTTGTTTAGAGTGCAGCATAGTGACTTTTCTGTCACAATCATTTCCTTATAGTACAGTTCCCCAGAAGAACAAGGCATTGCATATAGACAGACAGAAAGATAAACTCGTGGTGGAAAGAGGCACACACAATCTGTGTTTTGTGATAAACTGAAATATTACAGAGTTGGCATTTACTAAAGTCGATGGTAACTTCACACTGCAGGAAATAAACATTATTGGTATGATTTGCACTAACAACAGCAATATGCTAAGCTTGTGGTATCAGTATTAGGCCTGTGACATCAGTAATTTTGATGTTAAAGCTGTAACATTTTGGACTAAGAAAACTTGTTCAGAGAGGTTTACGCTGTAGTTATTGTAATGAACAAGATGTCATCTACACATTCAGAGACAGTTAAGATTACTAATGACCACTAAGAATTCATATTGACAGAAGTAAACTAGTTGTAACAGATACTATGTCGATCTTGTGGTAAATCTGCAGGCTCATCAATCAACTGGAGTCACAGCTTTTACAACTATATTCTCAAGAGCATCACTTAAAAAATTAATTATATCTACTCTAACATATTCATAGCTCATAATAATTTGCTACTGCTATTGCTGTTATGGATATCTAACACCCCTTTCCTCTTAATAAAACAACTATACATACACATTTAAAAGTATTCAGTTCCTTAATTCTAGCTTCAGCTCTAACAACAAAGTATTTTTCATAAATCATTACCATTCCTTGATTCACATAATATTCAAGGGAATACAGGAATTATTACAAGTCAGCAAGGGCTTTCTGCAGCAATCTAACCCCCTGAGATAAAAAGCTATTTAACACATACATCAATCAAATTACTCATCATTTTTGCTGTAGCACTAAGTTTCATATAAGATATTGTACCATATGCCACAGCTCACTCATTAACAATTTGATCCTATGTCCAAAATTTTGAAAATATGAGCCTTTAAGAGGCATTTCTAACCCTTCAAGTATAAAATATTGCATTTTGGCTTAATTTGGAAATCATCTATTATTTGCAAATAATCAAGAATATACTTATCATATGTACCCACACTTACATCTAAAAACAGGAACTATCACATGATTACATACTCAACGGCTGATGTTACAGCAGCAGTAGTTGTGGTTGTTGTAGTTATGACTCCTACACTTGTGCCTGTACTTGTAGTTGTGGTAGATGTAGGTAATGTGGCATTTGTGGTAGTTGTGGTAGTGGCTGCAAGTGGTATACCACCAGCAGACACAGCCACACTTGGGGCGCTGCTACTAGCAGTTGTACTGACTGTAGATGTGACAACTGAGGCCGATGAAGAGGAATGGGGAGCTGGAGTGGTTATGGATGTTGGGGGTGAACCAACACGCCCAGCCAGGAACTGGAGTAGCACTTTTGCTGCACTAACAGCTTGGTTTACACTCCCAACACTCACTGGCAAAAAAAGTTAGCAAGAATTAAGTAATGACTGTAAATAGCTATATGATTCAACAGAATATGTATATAGTAGGACTCACTTTGGCCTTATGGATAAAAATCTCCCTCCCAGAAGAAATAAATCTACAGTTATATATAGTCTTTCTACAGTGATCTTTCTGTAACCCCTCTTTCCACAGTGTCTTACGCCAAGAGTCACAATATTTTACTATTTGGGTGCCACTCTTACTCTCAAGATCCTCAGTAGGTGAAATAATTTTTTTTCTCAAATGTTACATACAACATTGCATTTCTAAAATACATTAAAAATGGTTGGTATAGTTCACCTATATACTGATCCATAAATTCCAAGTATCAACACTAATAAAGAAGCTGTGTCTACAAAACTATCTTTTTTAAGTCTTGGTCACCATCATTATCAATACCACTGTTATGCCATCTCTGGCACATGTGCCCAGGGTTGCTAACCCGTATCTTAGGTAGTGGACTCGCACACATTTGAATTCTGACAATCAACCTTACAGCAATGTAAGCTTACATACAAAATTCACCACACTTAACCGCTTTTGTGTCATGCCTGAAACTCCTATGAAGCAGCTACACAGCTATCCCACACGAAAGGATATGTCAACACTCGCCTCAGAAACAACACCTGTTATGACTATTCTTGGCTCTCCCTAGAAATAATGGTCTAACAGGCTATGTTACAATAAACCTACATCCACATGGAGCTTCCCAAGTGCATGGAAAAATTTTGGCAGCGCCTTACAAAACCGCAAATACTCAAAACCAGATGCCATGTGTTCCCACAAACTCAAAAAGATTAGCTGTACACATTGATAGCGATAGCAAGTTTAATCGAGACACTTTATATGCATGAAACTTAAAGACTTCAAATGTAACTTTGAAGTTTCAACTTTTTAAGGTCAACTGATCTTTTTTTTTTCAATTCACTTTTACTAACATTTACTTCTTTCCCTTTTGACTTCTTTCAATTCTATATATGTGTTTTCTTTAAAAACAAAAGAACTACTAGATCTGACCCATGAAAGATGTCTCATCCCCCCAGCAATGATAAACATACTCAACTGATACAATTGCTTTACTGCTCCCAAAACATTTAATTCTCTTCATTGCCATTCTTGTGGCAAGATGCATAAGCACTAATCATCCCACTTAATGCACTTTCATTTTAATCCATATCAGTCAAAAGCAAAATATAACCAAAAATTAACAAACAAAATTCAATCATTTCATATTACCACTTTAGCCTTTCAAAGTATGATGGTGTCTAAGTCTGATGCATTTGCAACTAAGAGTGTACTAATTAATATCTTAAGAGTATGCATCATTCTAGGAAAAGTCACAAGCTTACAGTCCTTTGAATTCATTAGCATGTAGCCAGTGAGCAAAGAGAGCTACTGTTCAAAATGACCACCTCTGCCGTTCTTGTGTTTATTCTCTATACATGACCGTAATTTCCCACATAAAGTGAGGCAGCACCAGGAACAGAAGGAGGATGCCACATCTGCTCATGTGTAATGCACCAAAACCACTAATCTCAACTAAGCCTTACAGACTTTTCCATGCTTACCCTGGATGCTTCACAAGCCCTGGTCCAGTACATTGGCAGCACATCGACCCCAGTAGACCATTTTGTTCCAATTCACTCTACCCTATGCACGCCTTTCACCCTCCTGCATGTTCTGGCTCTAATCACTCAAAATCTTTTTCACTCCATTCTTACATTTCCAATTTGGTCTCTGTTTTCCTTGTTCTATCAATTCTGCAAAATATATCCTCTTTGTCTAGTGCTAAAAAAAAAATTTGGTAACCTTTTTTAGGCATGTACAAGTGTTTGGAACTTTATGACTCTTGATTTCCAAGAATGTCAGCTTTCAATTAACTAACAATAAGCTAACATGAGTCAAAATGAAATGCATCCATTTACTACATGGTCAAATCATTAATATATTACACAAGCCCATGGCATGCCTCAAAAGAAAAAAAAAGGACAAACTGACCAAAAATTTCAACTTATATTAAATGTACTTATGCAAACAGGACCCCTAGCATGACTGTAGATGAGTAAATTACATGGAGACCACTTTAATATTAAAAAAGAAAATGCTTTTATCTTTAATAATTACATGCTCATACAACATGGACCTTAAAAAAAATAAGACATGTTCAAGTTCCAATTTCTTAAAGATAAAAACTAAAATAAACTTACCTTGATGGGCATTGCTTGCCAGATAATCAGCAGCAAGAACACAAAATGATGTATAGAATGCTTCATACTGCTCCTCATGGTGAAGAATTTCTTCTTTGCTGAAAAATATGATCAAGGCATTCAGAATACTTTCTATATTCATACATGTTGCATCAACATACATCAAATTCATCATTCATCATGGTCTAACTACCGTAAGACATTTAGAATTCCATTCCCTTCTTTTCTCCTATACGACTCACTTCTCGTCCTTCGCTCTCAAGGGCATTTCACTTCTGGTCCTTCACTTTCAAGGGCATTTGACAAGTTGTAGCAAAAACATATGCTTTCTAAATTTCTTTAAATAAGAGTAGGTGAATATAACATTGAAAGCAACTGCCTATCGATGTTTGGTATTGTTAATGAAAATTGATGCATGTGTCCTAACTTTGCCCTTTTTTCTTTATTAACCTATGTCGCTGTCTCCCGCGTTAGCGAGGTAGCGCAAGGAAACAGGCGAAAGAATGGCCCAACCCACCCACATACACATGTATATACACACGTCCACACACGCAATTATACACACCTATACATCTCAACGCATAAACACATACACATACACTTTGCACTTATCAATATCAAAAACATTTGCTTTGGAGTCAGCCAACTTCCTTACTATCTAAGTATAATTCCACCTATACCGTACGACAAGTTTTGTTAGTAACCCTGGATGTGGAACTTTATCAAATGCTTTACAAAAATCTAAACATATGACAACAGCTTTACTTTCATCATACATGAAGATTACATCATAAATGATATCAGGCAAATCTGTCAGATAGACACGAACAATATCCTGAAAACCATGCTAAGGAACATTTATAAAGTGGTGGTCCTACGACATGATTTATAACTTTATCCCAAATGATACCCTTAATGAAAATGATAAGGACAAAGCTCAGAAAAAAGCCAGTAAAACTTTCGAAGCTGTGGAGGGAGTTTATGTACCTTTACGTATTAGAAAGACCTTTATCAAAAGTCAAGGTGGTGGAGAACGTAATAAAAAAAGGGCTTTATTTTCTGGGAGCATAGCACTTACACTCAGAAACCTACAACTATCATGATAAAGTACATCACATAGATTTTCATTAAGAGACAATGAGAAAAGTCAAATAAAACCAATATCTTAAGCACATATTGCTCAAATTAGCCAATTAAGAGAGGCATTCACCAATCAAATGGTCCATTAATTACAGAACATAGTGACTTGGTTCAAGGCGATAAGGGCGTGGTAGAGATTTTGAATAATTTTTTCATCTTTATTTACAACTAAACATGTACAACTCATGGCCAGAATTCAACGTCACTGCAAGCAAGTAAAGGCGTTTTGCAACAGTTGACATATATGATGTAAGTATACGACCAGCATTAAATATAAGTCTTAAGTGTAATAGATCCAGCATATGGGCATATTTTAATAATTGATCATGAAATTACATTACTGTCGTATCAACCTGAATAACATTAATTTAAAATTCTTCTCTTTAACAACTGTGATGTACGATCAGCTGATTGCTACCATCTTGTGGGATTTTCCATGAAACTTGTCTGGACTTGGTAAATTTGGATTTCAATAATACTTTAATTCTAGCATCTCTCTGGATTGCATAAAATTATAGAATCCCCCCAAAAATTACCGTAGTCGAATGTTCTAATTTCTCCGGTCATGTCAACAGAAGCATTCACACTAATCCCACCAACAGCTAACTCACCATACTTCAAGCATTAAAAACCAGACTCACCTTTTCAGTATAGCTTTTACCAGCTCGGGCAGGTCTTGTTTGTTGACGGAGCCGTAGGAAGCCGCCAAAATTGGCTTCACAAGTTGGCTCCACTCGACTCCTCCGCTGGTTGCAGCCATGTTTACCTGTAATATGGCGAGTTTAGCGCTGTCTAGCGGCTGGCTCTCGCACTACCCCACCTCCACCCAGGCCCCCGCCTTATTTTGCACTGTAACGCAATAATGACATAGATGATTGTCTCGGCTTAATAGCCATTCGATAACTTAGAGTCTTTAGGACCGTCAACAACGTCTAATCACCATCAATTGGAAAATTTTAAGGTATTTAGGTCTTTTAAGTTTATGAAGCCCATCTCTTGTAGATGAGATTCTACGATATTGTGCTGCACGTTGCTTTCTTATATAAATAATGATTCAGTGTTCAAAGAATATTAAATGATATGCGGGAACTTTGATACAGACTCTAATGTCCTTACTATAAATAGATGTTGATGCAGTTTCTTAATGTAAATAATTACAACACGCCAGGCCTTCATCTTCCCTTTTCATTGCGCAGTTTACCGGATTCATTATCATTGGATCACTATACGTCTATTTTGAATTAGAATGTCATTCAACAACCAAATTACCTCAGCCTAAAGATTATAAACTGCCTATGTTCAGCTGTGCTGCCGCTCGCCGTATTGAAGCATTTAACTCGTCATAATACAGTGCAATGTACGTACTGGCCGATTGCCCTTCAAACTGAATTAATACAATATTTTGGAATATCAGTGATTAACAAAGTTTCTCCTAATCTCTTACCTAAATTGAAAATAGAGATTTGTAAGGATATATTTCAAAGAGCTGCAATTTTGAAAAATCTTCCCACAGTAGCCACTATTAATGAGATAGGGAGCGAGAGGTTTGGTATTTAAAGATGTTTCTCGTCAATCAACTAGAGTATTCCAGTACTGTCATGTTCTTCAGAGGCAAATCGGACAATCTAGAGTTTTTAAAGCTCGTTATTTTACATCAATGTCTCATTCACCGTAAGAGCTCAGGTTCTGTTTTGTCCTCAATATTTTTTTTTTTCGTGACCAACCTAACATTTCCCATATTTTGTTAAAGTTCAACTCCAAACATCTCTTTTACCCATATCCAGTATTGTGAATATGTCCTCTTTCATTTCCCATGTTTTGTTAAAGTTCAACTCCAAACAACTCTTTTACCCATATCCAGTATTGTGGATATGTCCCCTTTCATTTCCCATATTTTATTAAAGTTCAACTCCAAACATCTCTTTTACCCATATCCAGCATTGTGAATATGTCCTCTTGAGACGAGGTAGCAGAATCTATGACTAATTTAAGATAATCCTATCTTGTTTCCTCTGGGCATCAATAAACTCATCAGATGCTTTGTAGGCAAAGTGTCTTGGAGTCCCTGAGCCTGTTTTCTTTCGGAAAAGACTCTTTTTGGCATATCTATTTTGCCATCGTTAGTGCTGCTATGAATCCACATTTTCTGTCATTTGTGGGGGACAGTGTGTGTTAACATCTCAACTACCACATCCGTCTACACTGATGTTGGTCAGGATGTCAAACCAAACGAGTGAGCATATAAGAAAGAGTAGGGCACAACTTCCTCTGCCAAAGCTTGAGCTTTTACTTCACCAACATCAGTGGATTTCTAGTTCAACTCTAACATGCCTCCCCAACTTAGCACCATGAAAACTGGGTTTTTTTACTTTGCAGTTTACTTCCCCATCTTGATTTGCTTCAGGACTTCAAAGGAGAGGGTGAGGAGTTGGAAGGTCCTCGGTAAACTGAGGAACGTGTGGAAAAAGTAGCCACTGTCTTCAAGGCCAAATATGAATATGCTTGATGGTATAGTAGTCCCGTTGTTGCAGTAGCGTCCTTTCAGAAGGCCTTAAAAAAGTGGATGTGCTGAAAGTAAAATATTTGAGAACGATATGTGGTGTGAGAAGGTTTGGCCGAATAGGAAATAATAGGTTGAGAGAGGTGTGGCAGTAAGAGAAGTATGTATATGAGAGCTGAAGAGTGTACTGAAATAGTGTGTATACAGGTCAGAAGTAGATGGTACAAGGAAAAGAGTGAAACTTCAAAAAGGTGGAAGGATGGAGTGAAATGCTTTGAAGGTTTGGGATCTGAGCATGTAGAAGGATGTGTCGTGCAAGGGACAGAACGAAATGCAGTGATGTGGTTTACAGGGGACGACGTGCTTTCAGTGGGCTGAACCAAGGCACATGAAGCAGTCGGGGAACACCAAGGTAAGGTCTGTGAGGTCTGGTTGTGGACAGGGTTCTTCGGTTACAATGAATTATACATGACAGATAGAGCGTGAATGCGAGCTAATAAGGTAATTTCTTCATCTTTTTCCCCTAGTTACCTTGCTAACGCTTGAACATGGAGATTGATTGCAAGGCAAACATAAAATAATACGAACAATGTGATGAACAGAGGTTGATGTATAGTCAATGGACTGAACCAGAAGCCACAAAAACATTTATCGGGCCTTGATGGAGCCAATTAGGATGGTGGGAAGGCCCTGGTTCAGTCCATTGACAGCAAGTCGACCCCGGTATACCACAGTGTTCCAATTCACTCTAATCTGTGCACGTCTCTCACCCTCCTGTATGTTCAGGCCACGATCGCTTAAAATCTTTTTCACTCCAATTTGGTCCCCCCCCTCGACCAATGACATATATCCTCTTCATCAACCTTTCCTCACCCATTCTCTACATACATCCAAACCATTTCAATACACCCACTTCTGCTCTCTCAACCATTCTCTTTTTATTTTTACACGTTACCCTTACATAAAACTCTTCCTTGAATTCCAGGTGCTTTAACCACTTTCATTGCACACACCTGTCTGGGGCTCAATCCCACAACTTTAGTAGTGCTACCTGTTCCACGGCTCTTCCCCTTTACCATAGACATTCCCAAACAATTCATCGACCTTCTGGTTCCAATTAGCTAGAACATCCAGGTTCTACTTCTCAAACATTCTACCTTCTGCCTTTTTCTCCAAGCCTTCATGGAGGATTAGGTTTCCAACTTACCAACAGTTACCTTGTATAGTAAATAGGAGGTACGTAGGTAATCTTTTTCTGAAGTAAACTTTGTAAATATCGAAGTAATTTGAAAGATGAAACTTTAATTATAACCACATTTCCCCAAATAGATTTGGATTGCCGTCATGAACGGTGGTGATCTTGGAAAACCCCTTGTATATATATTTTTTTTTTACCCATTTAACCTCTAGGGGCTTTCCTGTGTATTATCTATCAGGCAAGTTCACTTACCTAGTTTTTTGTATGGGGATGGAGTCTTCTAGATTTTATGATTCTATACTTCTAGTACATTAGATAAAATGCACACTGACAAATTTGCTATGAAGATGCCAAAGAAAAAAGATCAAAGAACTTTTCAATTTTTATTTATATAAATTTACATTCTCACTGGAATTCTGTACAACAGATGTGCCTCCTATATCAGGAATACATCAATATGTTTTGCCATAGTTTCCAACTTCACCCAGCACAACTTTCTCTGCAACAATGACAACTTATTGTTTAAAAACACTATACATAATTTATGATGATAAGTTTAGCTTCCCTGCACTGCCAACTGTTCAGCTTTCACAAGGACATCTTCAATATCACCTTGCATGTAGAAAGCAGCTTCAGGCAAGTGATCATGTTTGCCTTCCAGGATCTCCTTGAAACTCTGAAAAATAAAAGTTAGATTTAATGTCTGAGTTACCACACAAATTTACAATCTCCTCTCTAAAAATAACACCATACCCACCATTCATACATTAATGAAATATACATGTAATATCCACAAATAATATGTACATTTTATTTAAGCATGTAGAGTTTGAACTTACAACAATTGTCTTTTCAAGTGACACAAACTTCCCCGAATATCCAGTGAACACCTCTGCAACCTGGAAAGGCTGAGACAAGAACTTCTGGATCTTGCGAGCACGGGCTACAGTTAGTTTGTCCTCCTCAGATAACTCATCCATACCCAAAATGGCAATAATATCCTGCAGGGACTTGTGATCCTGATAGGATAATGGGAAATGTTATGATTAGATGGGTTATGTATGGGCACATTTTACATAATTTCAAAATGCTGACTTTGAACAAGTTTACAAATATTGTTTTTATTCATACCTTCTAACAACATACCTGTAAAATTTTCTGTACAGATCGGGCAACATTGTAGTGCTCACTACCAATGATGTTTGGGTCCATGATACGGGAAATAGAATCTAAGGGATCAACAGCTGGATAGATACCCAATTCTGCAATACCACGAGATAACACAGTAGTGGCATCCAAGTGAGCAAAGGTGGTGGCAGGGGCAGGATCAGTCAAGTCATCAGCTGGTACATAAATGGCCTGCACAGATGTAATTGATCCCTTCTTGGTTGTGGTAATCCTCTCCTGCATAGTACCCATGTCAGTGGCCAGAGTGGGTTGATAACCTACAGCAGATGGGATGCGCCCCAGAAGAGCAGATACTTCAGAGCCAGCTTGAGTGAAACGGAAAATATTGTCAATGAAAAGTAGCACATCCTGTCCCTCCTGATCACGGAAGTACTCTGCCACAGTCAGTCCAGTCAAAGCAACACGGGCACGGGCACCAGGGGGTTCATTCATCTGACCATACACCAAAGATACCTTGGAGGTGTCATCTTTCAGGGAGATAACACCAGATTCAATCATCTCATGGTAAAGATCATTGCCTTCACGGGTGCGCTCACCTACTCCAGCAAACACCGAGTAACCACCGTGTGCCTTAGCGACGTTGTTAATAAGTTCCATGATAAGTACAGTCTTGCCCACACCAGCACCACCGAACAAACCTAAAAATGTCCAAATACTATTGAGTCCTGTGATAACTTGAAATATGGCATATAAATTTGTGGTCTATAAGCATGCATTAGAGATCAATATACAACCTCAAATAGGAACTGATGAGGGTATTTTTATACAGTAGAGCTCTACAACAAACAGCTTATCAGTGGGATAATGAAGCCTATGGAAATAAACAGTACACTAGGGAGATACAATACTGTACAGGCAATTAATCCACAGTGAGTACATACCAATCTTCCCACCCTTGGAGTAAGGGGCCAGCAGGTCCACCACCTTAATGCCAGTCACAAGAATCTCCTGCTCAACAGACATCTCAACAAAGTCAGGTGCTTCAGCATGGATGGCTGCGAAATGTTCAGTTGG
>JAUTXX010216921.1:0-14822 GCA_032273605.1 Panulirus laevicauda | reverse complement strand
TCCCAGTCATTTGCACTACTTCCCTGCAAAAATCGTCCAAACGTCTCTCTCTTCTCTTTCACTAACAATCTTACTTCTTCATCCCACCACTCACTACCCTTTCTGTTCTATGTACCCAGGTAGGTAGTACAGGTAATATACCTCCCTGGTCAGTGGCTGCCAAGCAATTACTATTTATATATTTACATATCTGTGTAAATGATAATCATATACACACACAACAGGTACAGTATATTAAAAATACATATACTATGTAAAAAGAAACATGTAAATGATATGTATGGATGTGTGAAATCATGCCACGGAAAAAATCATAGAGTGTAATGTGTTCAGTTGTATGAAAAATGAAATCAAACTTGGAAAAAATCCATAATCATAGTATACTTACATAAATAAGAAGCATTCATGCCAACACTTATGGACTCTTCCTGTCCGCCTATTCTCGACACTTTCCTACATGAATATAAAGGAAAGTAAACTATTTTTGGGTATTTGCCTCAATATTATACAATAAAAATATTTTGAAGGGGGAACAACTTACTTTTTTTTGCACTTGGAGAGCATCATTTCAGATGACTCATGCAAACTAATGGTTGAATCTTCTGAAGTGCTTTTATATCTCATCCCAAGAGACCTATAATATTTTATTGTCTATTCATAATTACCCCAAGGCCAAAACTATGAAAGAGGTCCGGTGTTAACCAGGTCCTTTCTAAAAGCAGTACTTCTTTCAGTGGTGAGGATACAAACTCCTTTGGAATATTGAGTTCTTTGATGAGACTGTACCCCCAATAATACAGCATTGTCAATGGAAGGGTATAACCTCTTGCAGAAGTAGCAACACAAATATCTTACAAGTGGCTATTTGTCTGGTTCTCCCATAGAGGGATATCTCCAACTGATTTACACTGCAACTTTCTGATGATTCCTTACAACAGTGTTACAGCTCTTTCTCTCTGTAGTATCTTTTCTTATACTTTAAAGCACATATTTCACAGGTCTTTAGATATGACCCAGTAACAGAGAAATTCTATTAAAAAAAAGCATTTCTTACTTTTACCATGGCCTCCAGAGAATGTAATGAATCTTCAGCAGATATCACAAGTTCAGTGTTGATGGCCAGTTTTTCCTCTGATTTCTTGCAGTTCTGCTCTATGCTAGCAAGGAATGCCTCTTTCTCCTCTAAAAATGCTCGCTGCTCAGACAAGTGAAGATTTAGGTTCTCAATTTCTTTATTAACTTGACTGAGAGCATTTTGTTGGGCCCATATCTGTCAAAGAGGGGCACTACAGTACAGTATACTGAATAATAATAATAGATCTAAAGAAAGCTGTGATTTAAGTCTTCTAAACTCAGCATAAACCAGGATCACTGTCTATTATTTCTGACTGTTACATAAAACTAAAACCACTTAGATTAAAATATAAATTTCTAAAACGTTACATCAAGCTGAATAAAACTGTTTCAAATAAGTTAATATTTTACATGAAAGTTTTTAGTGCATTAAATACATTAACAGGAAAGAACACTTTAAAGTCATAAGGCATTTATTTACCTTACAAAGTTAAATTACATTATGCAATTCAATGTGCTCAAATCACTCAATTTTTTTAAAATTTGCCTTTAAACTAATATACACAGAAAATTCATAATTTAATACCTGTGACTCAATTTGCTCTCTTGTCGAACATACACTTTGATATTGTCCTTTAACCCATGCCCCTTCTTCCTCTACAATTCTAATGCTTTCCACAACCTCTTGGCATGAATTCTGCACTTGCTTCAGGATCTGGTTCTCCTGGTCTACCTCTCCCTTTAGAAGTCCAATCTTCTGCTGTACTGCTAATGAGTCCTGTAATGAGATGCTTCACAGCTGTAAGGTTATATAAGATAGTCTGTATCATTTGTAATTTCAAGACTTGGGCTCACTTTCAAAAAATTAGACACAGCAACAATTCCAGTGAAATTTGTAGTTCTACTTAAATGCTTTCCACTCAGAAACTAAAATGTCCTCCACTTAGAAAATCAAAATCCCATGAGGGCTATGTATATGATAGAGTTATTACATGTGCAAGTTTCCCTCTAGTACAGAAATCTGCTTCTAAATGCCAAATTCAACCCTCCTTAAAAGTATGGAAAAACTGCTGAACTTCTTTAACCTTTCTCTTTTCCATTTATGTGAGTAAATCACATATACTATCATCACCTAAAATGCAAGAATTCAATCATGATCCATAAATAAAAGAGTAACCCTACTAACTAGAATTTGCATCATGATACAAAATTCAACCTGAGCATATTTTTCTAAAATATTACAGAGATAAATCCTTTTCAGTCTCAATAAATTGTATAATAATTAATAGGACCTTCCCATCCTATGGACATGCAAGAATTTCTCTTCTCTGGATTGCTTTTTCAGAGATTTGTTAACCTTGATTCACACAATCTGCACTCATGATCAGGATGAAATTCTTTCTAATACATAAGCAAACTACAGCTGCTGATACTGTCCTTTAGTCACACATAAGTGTACACTCACACTCAAGCATTCATTATGAAAATGATTTTTTTTTAATGCTACTCCAAAACTATTAAAGAAATCAATGAAATCTGCATTAAAATATTCATGGAATTAGGCCCTTCATCACTTGCATTTATTTGTGTGTGCAATAAGTTATAATGATCATATCTAAAAATCTGACAAATCTTGGCAAAATGAGAAATATTAAAAAAGTAGGCTCTTAATCATGAAACTCCATTTTTCTAGTAAAGGCAGAAACTATCAGCAATGGAGAAAGCACTTGCTCCCATGAAGATTAAAACACTATTTTACCCTCTAATTAGGATGTCCTCAACAGGATTTCACCCTCTCCAAACCATCATAATATCTACGAGACTGGTTTAATAACTGAGAGCTATATATCACATACCAAGAAATCTAAATACCGCCAGACATGGAGACTTCACTCTTTTCATATGATCATATGATTAAGAAGCTGAAAATAATAGAGTAAATCTTTTTTTAATAACAAAATTGCACTGTCAGAGAATAACTTTCAAAACTTATATGCACCCAAAGGGTTAATAAAGGTGCTTCCCTGATGACAAAGACCTCTTTTACTCATGTATTACAGATGTTTCATCCATTGGAACATTCCTTAATAAAGCCAAGAAAAAGTCACTTTTTTAACATCTG
Source organism: Panulirus laevicauda (assembly GCA_032273605.1). Lineage (NCBI taxonomy): Eukaryota > Metazoa > Arthropoda > Malacostraca > Decapoda > Palinuridae > Panulirus > Panulirus laevicauda. The sequence continues at coordinate 11,626 of JAUTXX010216921.1, read as the reverse complement.
GAACTAATACACTCAGCTTTGACTGTGAAAGGAGTAATGATATTTTCATTCACCATGAAATGTTCTTTGCTAACAAATGCTTAAGAGAGCTTGAATGAATAAGTAAACATTCTCCTTTGTAATTCAATGTTTGCCTAATAAAATCTTAAAGTGTGATAACTGGATATAAAAGATGTTTTAGAAGAAACATTTTCCAGGACTGTACAATAAAAGGTTTAATTCCCAACTTTAGCATCTTATTTTTGGAAAGAAAAAAGCTTTGTCACTTAAATAGAATTAAACTAAATAATTTCATTAGTTTTTATGCAAACTTTAAATTTCTGTTTGTTTTCATTAGTCCTTCTGCAAACTAAATTTCTGTTAATGTTTAAGCACTCTTAACATTCTTTCAAAACATCATCCTAGCCTGTTGACTTACACTGTTATAGCTGAACCCCTGGCATAGATGTTTTGCTCTCCCACTGAAAATATCTCTGCAGGTCCCCAAGACCATCAGTCATGACAATCACGTCACTGAATCCATCTTTTCTTGCAAGCTTATTTGCCTGTTTAAGCAGCCTTTTGACTCCATTCCAAATGTTAACCTAAACGGCCTTCCCCTTGGTATCATGTCTGTATGTCTCCATTCTCCTGACTTCTTTGAATTCTCTACTTGCATCTTTTACATCCAATGCCCCAAGAGACCTATTCCCTTCTTTGGCTTCCCTTTTGAGCCAGTTAGACAGTCAATACATGGTGGTGTATACGTGATCCTGTGCTATCTTCAACCAAGGGTCAGGTAAATCATCACCAACTTACGAGCTTCCTAGCTCACTCAAAAACATATCAATGGCTTTAACGGAGCAACTTGATATTGTACAAATACATATGTCATGGGATTTGATGAAAGACTTGGCAATCATAAGATACCGATGAAATATAAAAACAATCCAAGTGGTAAATACATACTTTACCTCAATGCAATTAGTTTGTTCATTAGCTTTTTGGTAGACATGAGTGAGAGTAACTTCCCACTGAGATATGAGGTGATCCCGTTGAGCAGCTGCCTGAAGAAATGCTGTTCCAAGTTGATCTAAGACTGTCTGTGCTGCTGCTGATTCTGCTTGAGCACTAGATAACTCTGCCTCAGCAGCTGCTACTTCACTACTCATACACTCAAGAGCAACACTAAGTTCCTGTAACAATTAATCATGTTTATTGTCATTTATCAAGTGAAATATACTTTACTGATTCCTTTTACAAAGGCCATGGAAGACAAGAATTAAAATCTACCCATAAATAAACACCATAAAACAAATAACATCTATGAAAGAGTTTTGATCTATAATCATAAAAGTTTTGTCCAGACTCAGTCACAGATAGTGTACACCTTTAGGATCCACAAGAAGCAATTCCCACGATAAAGCCCTTGTCAACCTAGAATTTGAAACTCTTTTATCTAAAGAAACCTTACCATCAATACTCTCCCTCTCTCCTTCCTTCAGTCAATCTATGCTATGAATGTGTTATAGTTTGAATGATTACCTAAAGTAACAAGACTACTACTGAATCACACAAGCTCATGCTGGTGCTCCAGACCAGACAGTCCCTACTCTTAAACAGAGTTCTGATGTTAATCAACATATAATTAACATCCATAACAAATCTCCTAATGTGGTTAGGTTAGGGAAAGAAGTGTGTGCAACTGTGCTATCACAGAGTATAGGAGGGTGTTATGGAACATGTATGGAATGGATGAAAGAAAAGACCAGAATTATGAAGTATGCATGAGTGGTGTATATGCACCTGTGAACATGAAAAGTGTGTGAGGTAAGGATGAAATGAAACATTTCTTGAGAAATTTGAGTGACAGTGAAAATGGGTTTGAGAAGGAGAAAAGTGTGGTTGTTGGTAACACTTGTCAACAAAATTCTAACTTTTTTATGTCCCACAAACCAAAGTAGATGGACATTATAGTGCATTTTATGCTGAATTCGAATCTGTTTTTAAAATTTTTCTATCAGGCATGGCTTTTACGTGACAGAGCAATCAAATTTTGCAATGAGTGTGAATTACTCATTCATAAATAAGGCTGGTATCACACTTAAAAACTTACCTCTAAAATGCAGAAGTGGACAATTTTTGGCCATATTAGGCCTCAGGAACATTCCTCCTTAGTGTCCAACAGTAATCTGCAAACATAGAGGGGCTCCACTTTCCTTGATACCGCTTTTCCATGTCAAAAATCTCCTGGTGAAATGTTTTGCCATGCTCATCACTGACTGCCCCAAGATTTTCTAGAAAAAAGTCTATGTGCGAGTCCAAAAAGTTAATTTTTAGACTCATATTGCACCCCAGAGCTTTATATGATGTAAACAGATCTTTTACAACACCGCAGTAGTTTTTTGATCAGTGATTCCCCCAAAAATCTTTGCAAATTCTCTTAAATGAGAGCCATGCAGTTTTTCCAACTTCATTTAGCTACAAAAATACCCTTCTTGATTTTTGCATCACTGATTCTGGGGAATTTATTCTTCAAACATATGAATCGCCCACTTTTATCCATAAATTTAAGGAAGTTCTTCATCAACCCAAGCGTAACGGGCAAAGGAGGCAGATAAATTTTCTCAGGATCAACAAGAGGAGGATTGATGACATTCTTCTTCAATGGAGTCAGTGATATCAATTTTGGCCACACTTTCTTTACATAATGATTTTTCTTGTCCTGGCTGTCCCATCACATAGAAAACAAGAGAACTTCATGTAACTAAGTTGCATTCCAAGTAGAAGTGCCACAACCTTTCTGTCACCACATACATTCAACTTGAAATCCCCATACATAACTTATTCCTAAAGAAGCTTCATATTATCATGTGATTCCTTCATGTTAGCTGTGTAAGCCAGAAGAATGGAGGGGAACTTATTTCTGTTGTGGAGTAGAAACACTTTCAAGCTCATTTTTGATGAGTCAATAAACAAGTGCCACTCATTTGTGTTATATTCATGGCCAAGTGCCTCCATAACAGAGCAAACATCATTGCAAAACACCAGACCATCTTCAAGGGAGAAATTTTTTTTGAAAAAGACATGTCAATCGTGATTAAAATAAACTTTAGTTTCATTCTGGAGAAGATTCCAACCCTTTAACCGGAACCCAAAAGTTCGGATTACTTCTTAGACAAACCTAAATCACGGACGAGATCATCAAGATCTTGACTCAGCAAATGTGGCTTACTTGAAGAACAGCTTGCATCAAATGTTGGATCCACATTGTCCTCTACTTGATCTACTTTCTGATCTCCAGACTCATCATCAATCAGTGTCATGTTTCTTGGAGGCTCTGGCACAGGTAATTCCTGACTGAGAGGTACTGACCTCATAGCAGATTGGTAAATAGGATATTTAACAGTATGCTTGGATTTTGATGTTATACCATTTATATTTGTCAAGCAGAAGTAGCACTCCAAAGGGTGATCTTTGGGTTCCCTCTAAACTATAGGAATGGCACATGTGACACAACAAATATGGGGGGGGCCTTATTTTTATCCTGGTCACCCACTTTAGAACCAAAGCAATTTTTAATAAGGGGTGTGAACGAACATTTTTGTGATATGAATATCAATCCACTGCAGATATAGCATTATAATGGAGGATGGGGTATCAGCATAAAACTTGAGTACACAAGAGCACAATCTGTCAACAGAGTAGAAAAGACACTGTTTAGACATTGAGATCTAGCCTGCAGCTGACAGAGAATTGCTACTCAGGAGTGGGCATGGTTTGCATGTCCCAACATTTTCAGTTGTGTTTCTGCAGGCCCCTGGTGACTCATTTATCAAGGCTTGTGTTTTCAAAAGGAAGCTATTGCATTTTGCAAACACTGAAAATAGCTGTGTTTGTTAAACTTTTTATTTCCATGCTTTGTAGAGAACTGGTACATACATAGTGTATGCAAAGATATGCAAGTATGCTGGGAAAAAAAAATTACTTGTGATAGAGAAATTTTGAAAACATATTTGAATTCAACATGCAAAAATACATAAGAAACAGATATTCTTTTTCATGGGACAAAATCTTTGCTGACCAGTGTAATGGGTGATATGAATGAAAGTGGGATTTGATGAAACTGTTGAGATAGTTGGTGAATGGGGAGTGCCTGGAGTGAATGAGAATGGAAGTTATCTTTTGGATGTCTGTGCTGAGAGGGATTTACTCCTCACAAACATCTTTTTTCAGCAGAAGTTGATCCACAGATTTATGGAGATAAGAAATAATGAAAGAAAAGAAAAGCAAATGACTGACTATGTGGCAGAGAATGAAAGGCTGAGAAAGGTTGTGCGGAATGCTTTTGTTGTGAGAGGATTCTTCAGAGATTATGAAAATTTTGCAGTTCTTCTGGAGGTGAAGATCAGAGAGAGGTGGAGGTACTGTGTATGGAAGAACAGAGAGGTAAAAGCATTCGAAACTGAAAAGAATCAGGAAAAATACAGGGAGGAGTATGAACGAAAGGCGATAGAAAGTTTGGATGAAAGTAAAGTAAATGTTGGGATGCAGTCATGTGTGAATGAAGTGTTTAAAATGTTTCCAGAAAGACTGTTAAAGGTTGTAGAATTAGCAGTTGGATACAAGGTTGTGAAATATAAGAATAAAAGTGGCTATGAATAGAGGATGATTGAGATTAGACATGCAGTGAAAGGGGAGAAAAAGGCATGTGGTAGATTGCTTGAAAGGAGTGTCAAAATCAGAAAGCTGAGGATTCTATGATTCCTCATACCCCAGAATAGCCTGATGTTTGGATGTAGGATTTTGTTCCTCAATGATTATAAAGGACCTAATGAAAAAGACTCTGTAGCTGCTTTCCCTCCAAAAAATCAAGATTGATCCCATAGTAAAAGATTGCTTATAAGACGAGAGTCCCTGAAATGGTCTTTTTATTGATGCAGACAATACTCACGGGTCTTTTAGCCACAAAGCAATCTTATGTTGCTAATCTATGTTCCTTTGAGGCTATACATGGAACATTTTCAAAGAAATCCTAATCACAGACTGGACCTGTTGACCAATTCTGTCTCTCTACTATAGATATTTACTAAGGAAACCTTTTCCAAGGTATCTAGATCATGGGAACCATATTTGGTTACACAAACAGAGCTCCAGATGCCTTTTCAGCTGGTATTGTATGTTTTACAAACCTCACCGATCTTGGTTTAGGAGCCTATGTTCAAGCTCTGAACTTAATAACTTAAAAAGATAAGTTTTCAGATCTTGCAAAGCCTGAGATCTGAGAAACACTTACGATTGTCTTCATAATCTTTTATCAATTTAAGACCCTATCTGATGGAATGACACCCCTTCCAATATTTCCTTGAAGATTTAGGTGCTTCTGTGTTTTAAAGCACCTTTTCACTTTTGTCATGAATTATCGAGGTCAGTGACTGTAGAATAGTGCCCTACAGCCCAGTTTTCTTAATCAAAGGAGTTTCTCTCTGTCTTATAGCACCTTAATGTTTCATGAAACTCCACTCTTGATAGCCCTTACTGCTAGGAGAAGAACAGTAAGTCAAAATGCAGTGTTTACACATAAGAAATGCTCCTTATGGCAAGTAAACTTTGGATGACACAAGTTGATCATTGAGATTCTGAGGGAACATTACTTGTATCCAAGAATCTGAAAACCTTGCTCAGTATGGAACATTTCTGCCTGGGACCATGAGAAGATTAGTTTTTGTGAACTCTTTTTGCCTGTAGGTCAGAAGCCATGTGTTATGGCAGGTAGCTTACAATGTGGGCCCTTCTGAAAATTTCCTCTCGGGGAAATTCATGAGGGAGACTTGGTTCTCACCGTAACATGTCAAGTAAACTTAATCTAAGTGTAAAATGTTATAACAAACTCACAATCTTAATCTAATTCTTAATCTGGTTTTGATGAATAAAAAATACTGTCTGCCATATTTCCTTGATCAATAAGAGAACTTGACTTTGTAGACTCTTAAGTAAAGGAAGGTTGAAAAGGAATTCAAACAAATGGTCTAGTGACAGTCATCGATCTTTGATCAAAAGGAACAAACCTTAAAACCTCAAGACCAAAAGGAATAAACCTTAACATCTCATGATCAAAAGCAATAAACCTTAACACCTCATGGTCAAAAGGAACAAACCTTAACACCTCATGACCAAAAGGAATAAACCTTAACACCTCATGGTCAAAAGGAATAAACCTTAACACCTCATGATCAAAAGGAATAAACCTTAACACCTCATGATCAAAAGGAATAAACCTTAAGACCTCATGATCAAGAGGAACAAACCTTAACACCTAAGTAACAGTGATCATTATGATTATTTACATTATTTGTCTTAGTAAACATGGATATAGCATTTCTATCATGGTGTGGTGAGAGGCACATAACAAAAGGGAGGTAGAAACAAGCATATATCGCACAGGGGGTATAATGCATCAGCAAAGTTGGATGACAGGTGGACCCAAGAATGCCTTGTTCCATCAGTATCACATAAAGTTGGGCATCATAGGATGTGTACATACTGAGTAACAGTGTCCATCCAAATACAAGATTGATAATGTTGAAAATACTGATAGTACAAGATGGTCAAATCACATTAGGTATAAGGCATACATAGTGCAGAATGCACAAGCACTGATAATAACATATATGAAATTTTTGGCACATCTAACAAAAGGTGCACAAATTACAGGATATAGAGTAATGTGATGGTTTCAGTTTCATGAAACCAGTTCCATGATGCAGGATATGGCTCAGAAAATTGCAAACTTTAGGTACAGTTAGAGAATCATTGCAGTGATCTTAAAGTTCTTGATAACTTAGGCCCTGACACCTGAAATGAGTGTTGCATGGCATTACTTTAGTTGATCAATATGTGGTTTTAATCAATGACAGAGAATGCTCCCAGTCTGACCTCACTAAATATAAGCCCTTATATTACTGAACACGTAACATTTAATGTAGGGTTGTAAAGCTCAACATTTCTGCACATCTCTCATGGGCACCTTACTATCATAAGATAAGATACTTCTGGGCCTAAGGAACTAATTGCATCACAAACTACATAACATGACAGGAAGCTAAGAACTAACATATGAGGTTTACTCAATACATGTATATGGTGTGTGCAAAGGGGAGAAATCTTTAGCTAATAACCCAAATAACTGCTAGTTTATAAACAATATTTATCTGTTTATTTGTTGTCATCCCCTATAGAATGCATAGCAAGTTCTGACAACAAACTGGCAGTAAGACTTACTAATTCCCAATATAACTTCAAAGACTAACACACTTTCCCTATTCTACTGGCACTGTTCAGATTCTGTTCACAGGAGCTGGCTGCTTGTTTGCTTTGACCATTTGCTGTAACTACTACAGTCCTCATTAAGCCATTGCATTAAATGTATACTATATGGCCATTAGCAAATTGAGGTTAGGCCACTGTGATGTCTGTTTCTTCCCCTATGCTACTAAGCTTTGGAACTCTTTATTTTCTTGCATCTTTCACAACAACTGTGATCTGTTTCTATCAAAAAGACAAGTGTATCTTTTACCCAAGAATGTCTCAGAGTATTCCTTTCTTGTTTTCTCTATTCCTTTTGCTTTTCTGTTCACTAACCTGAACTTAACGACCAATTCTATCCATTAATGCATACAATGACACATACAACAAATTCATTGCAACAGATGTAAAGTAATAAGGATAGGACAGAGTGAAGGAAGAGCTCAATATGATTATCATCTACCAGGAAATAAGCCTCAACATTCTGTGTATAAAAAGGAACTAGGAGTTGACATCATTCTTAACCTGCCACCTGGGTCCCACTTTAGGAAAATATTTGAGGAGACAAATTATCTGTTGGCAAACGTAAGAATAGCATTCAGATACATGGATAAGGAAATATTTAGAGAGCTTTTCATATCCTACATAAGACCAAAACTAGAATACTTTATGCTACTCAGGTTTGGTTACTCAACCTAATGATGCACAAAGAGCTAACAGAGGTCTAGAGGATGGGAAAAATAAATGGTACCAGAATTAAGAAAGCTGAGCTACAGGGAAAGGCTAGAGAGAAGAGTGACCCAATCACAGAGTTTAAGTTCTAAAACAGATTGATAATTCAGACAGTAAACAGTTCTTTGAGAGATGTAGGAACAGAGCAATGAGAGATTATAACAGGAACTTAAGCAAGAAACTTGTTAAAAAAAGATGTAAATAAGTAATTTTACAGACAGTATGAGTGGTGGATGAATGTAATAATATAACTGTGGACATGGTTAATGCAGACAGCACACCTAAATCTAAGAAGATGCATGGTAGTATAGAAAGTCCAAGAGATGGGGGTCCCATGAAGTACTAATGGTACTACACATACAAAAATGAAAAAGATCTGTAAGAGAAAAATCACAGATCCAGATTTCATCACCTTACTTCTCTACTTCTATCTACTAAGCCATGACTTGCATGAAAAATGCTGTGGTCCCAGAATGCCTTCTTGATTCACTCTGATTGATATAGACTTCTTCTTGTATCACTTACACATCACCTGTTCTCTAAATTTTGCAAGAGAAATCTGCTTATAAATAACGTAGTCACATAAGGAAAGAAATCTGTTTGCTCTGCAGGAAGGTGTTCTTTAAAATGTGAAAACAATTAATATCAACATGCACTTCCGAGCAGTAAGGTGTTATGATAGAATTTATTTTGACAGTGTATGACAAACCAATATGCAAATATGCCAACAAAATATGGAAGAGTAAGGTATAAACTGTTAACAGAATATGGAAAGAGTACAGTATAAATCAAAGACCTTCATCAATACCTTTATTTTGGATGCATCTTCAGCAGAATATTGAAGCAACAGTAAGTTATCATTATCAGCTTCTGCTAAATGGTCTAGTAATTCCTTTAGCAAACTTGAGTCACCTGTCAAATTCTTCTGTAAATCTTCAAGTTCCCTCTGTCGTTGGGTTACATGGGTTTCCAGCAGTTCAGAATTTTCATGGATGTTAGCTAGGTCACTGTGTTTTTTCCTACACTGCCGCACAATGCCTTCTGCTTCATTACTTGCTCCTTTCTCTTGTTTACTTTCTGACTCGATATCTTGACGATGAACCAAAACTAAACTCTGGAATGACATGTAGTTTCTAAATAAAAGTTAAAAGCATAAAGGGATACATGATTCAGCACTATAAAAATACAGCCTTGGTACAGCCAATGATTATAGTAATGTATTGAACAGTTGATCATAATGTGGTATATTTTCCCACTGCATAAAAGTGAAGAAAGGTGGTCTATTACCTGTATATTTTCCATCATCTGTGTCATATCTGACACATACTCAGCATTTCGTTTCTGTGCTTCACTTTCTAATTTCCAAACATCTTCTACACGTGAAACATTTTGTCGTAATTGCTCTACATCTTCAGCTAGATCTTGATTGGTATTATTCAACAGCAGTAACCCCAGGCCAGGATTGGCAAGAGCTTTTTCAAGGGCTGCTTCCATTTTCCCCTATTTTCTGAAAAATATCATAGTTACCTTAAACACATGAACTGTAATATCTGAATATATAATCTACAGATTTAACTTAAATAAAATAGCAGTACTAGCATTCAAAATAATGAGAAATACTAATATCTACTTTGTTTTACAAAACAAAAACTCAAGTTTCCTATATTATATTTTGTCACTGTCTCCTGCGTTAGAGAAGTGGGGCAAGGAAACAGACGAAAGAATGGCCCAACCCAACCACATACACGCCCACACACGCACATATACATACCTATACATTTCAATTATATATAAGGGTATTGATTGAGAGGGTGAAGGCATGTACAGAGCATCAGATTGAGGAAGAGCAGTGTGGTTTCAGAAGTGGCAGAGGATGTGTGGATCAGGTGTTTGCTTTGAAGAATTCATGTGGGAAATACTTTGAAAAACAGATAGATTTGTATGTAGCATTTATGGATCTGGAGAAGGCATATGACAGGGTTGATAGAGATGCTTTGTGGAAGATACTGAGAGTATATGGTGTGGGAGGTAAGTTGCTAGAAGCAGTGAAATGTTTTTACTAAGGATGTAAGGCATGTGTATGAATAGGAAGAGAGGATAGTGACTGGTTCCCAGTGAGTGTCGGTTTGCGGCAGGGTTGTGTGATATCTCCATAGCTGTTTAATTTGTTTATGGATGAGGTGGTTAGGGAGGTGAATGCAAGAGTTTTGGAGAGAGGGGCAAGTATGCAGTCTGTTGTGGATGAGGGTGCCTGTGAAGTGAGTCAGTGGTTGTTAGCTGATGATATAGCGCTGGTGGCTGATTCTGGTGAGAAACTGCAGAAGTTGGTGACTGAATTTTGTAAAGTGTGCGAAAGAAGAAAGCTGAGCAAATGTGAATAAGAGCAAGGTCATTAGGTTCAGCAGGGTTGAGGGACATCTCATTATGTATATGCAAATATTCCAAAATCCAAAACATTTCTGGTCCCTGGCATTTCAGATAAGGAATATTTTACCTGTAATTGATGAAATTCATAAAACAGAAATTCTCTTTACTATTTGTGATTCCGCAGAATGATACAAAGTATTAATACCGCAACAACATACGCAATGGACAATTATAAAATTTTCATTTTATTCTATGTCATCTGCTCCTTGGGAATAACTGAATTAAAGTACTGTATCAGTTTAGCCCGATCACTATATTCCTTTATGAAAGTGGATGAAAGTGGAATCAACTTATTTCTTTCACTAACTGAAAGTGATTTAGACTGAAGCTGCATGATTTGGAGCATTAATTTTTTACCATATCATTATAGATAATGTAATAGTAGAGAGGGATAAGAAGATTGGAAAGAATTTGATGTAAAAGTATATGAAACACTTGTAGGAATCAACAGAACTTATGAAAACTTCACTGAACCTCCCCAAGCAGCTGAGATTTATCTTAATCTTCCATGTTATAATAAGATTATACCAAACATCTCCAGGATTGAGTTCTGTGCCATTAGGCAAAAAATATGAAAATAGGTAACATATCTGGCTGCTGGTAGTGTCACTTCCAAGTCTCCCCAGTCATACAGTCATTCTGTGCAGTCCTCAAAAGCAGGCCACTGTAATTTTGGTATGCTTCTACTGTACTATAACTCCTGAATGCTAGGGGAAGGTAGGCTATGTAATCATAGATTCTGTTGATTTCTAAGTGTTTCACCTACTTTTACTGATTAAACTAGCATTTTCCCTGATCTACAGAGTCCACCCTACTATCACTTACACTTCACTGTCTTCCCACCGCATTAATCTAAAACAATACAACAGTGTGAAAGGAATATGGTACTAATTTCATCCAATGCTAAGTAATTCACCAGTAGCTCTGCATCATTATCTATAGCCGAAAATACACAAAATCAATATCAGACAACTCAAGGCATTTTATACAATTTCTTTCTAAGTTAGATGATGACATTAAAGACTCTAAATCAGTGGTCGGGGAACAGGGGTAAATTACCCCAAATGGGGTAATCTAGAAAATTTTGGGGGTAATGGGAGTGGATATTTTAAGTGAGGGAAACGAATATGAAAGTTGAAGAAAAAAATTGCATCGCGGAGTCCAGGATCTTTAAAACTTTGAG
>JAUTXX010216920.1:5819-25566 GCA_032273605.1 Panulirus laevicauda | reverse complement strand
TGTTTCAGGATGGAGGGAAAACTCAGTTCTTGAGGCCATCGGTTAGCTGGAATTAGACTGCCTGCGTTTTCTGTACATCCTTCACTACCAGATATTCATTTCAGCTTATTATCTGCACAACGCGGTGTTTACAGCTAGTTTCCCATCGGCTGTTATGCCAGGGGTAGTGCAGGGTGAGGAGCTGCTGCTGCTGCCTTTACTATCCTGCCTCTGTAGATTAGGACTTTAGAATACTTTTGCTGTCTGGTGACTGATAACCTCGTCGGTAGATCTTCTGTCAAGTCTTCCCACGTATTCCACCAGAACCCCTGGTGTCTAGCAACTTATCAAGTGAGACAGGTCACCTTCGCACGCGCACTCTGACCCCCCCCCCCCCACACACACACACACACACACACACACACACACACAACACACACACTTCGCCAGCCTTCACCAGGCCAGTCACTGTACATATCCCTCTGTTTTTATTACCATCTTTTTTCCGTACCATCAGCCACACGGTCATAAATCTTCACCGTCGTGTTATTAACAGTACGATTTACACAACCATACTAATTCCACGAAGGTGTGTGTGTGTCTGTGTGTGTGTGCCGGGGGAGAAGAGGATCCAGAAGAACAAGTGAACACTCATAACGAAATTGAGGTCAGTGTACATGACAGTGGAACCCAAAACTGTACAGAACAGTAATCAGATATATAAACTCAGACGCTTACATATACAGACACACCGTGAGATAATATCCTCACTGAAGCAGAGGTAAGAGATAGTCGATAACATATTGCATCAGTCTTCTAATAACCTACAAGTACCATTACCCTCTGTCCACTTTATCTCTGAGACACGAGGACCCACTGACACTGGCCCAGCCGACAGTAAAACCCGAGATAATCTGTTGCTTATTATTCCCAAGATTAATGACCAAGATGGCTACTTGTTCGTCATCAGCTGGGGTAGTCTCACCATCAACGGAGAGTGTAACAATATGGAAGCTGGTGGTGTGGATGACGGTCACCACCACCCTGGTTTGTGTGTGTTTACTCTTTGCCCTCCCTCCCGACCAGGGCTCCCGGCCCTGTACATATTACCCATAAGGGAGCGGTGTAGGGCTAGTAGCTTCAACTTCTGGGTCAGGGCGAGTGTCTGGCTATCGTGCCGCCCTTGCCTCAACTGGTGTTGATACATGCAATAGGTGGCTGCCCCTCAGGAGGGTGCTCTGTTGTGTAGAAGAACGAGTCTGTCGGTCAAGATGCAGAGGAACGTGTCCAAGCGGCTACTGAACGTACCATCAGACACGCCCGCGTTGCTCCTCGCGTGCTCTGGCAGATAGGTGTAGCCTTCCTTTTCTAAGTCTGGGATGGGACGGCGATTTCTCTCTCTCTCTCTCTCTCTCTCTCTCTCTCTCTCTCTCTCTCTCTCTCTCTCTCCCCATCACAGCTGACCCAGCCAGGACCAACAGTCTGGTGCAACTGTGGGCCCCCACACAGCAGCGTCGACCTGGTGTACTGCAGGTCTACGAGACATACCATGTGTGTACCTGATACATTGTGAACGACGTGTCACATGTCTCAAGATGACCAGTGATATACCGAACCTTGATAACCACGTTTATCAGTAACGTGATAAAGTGATAACTCACACAATGATAACTATGACACAGAGTGAGGGATAATGTTATTGTCTTCCCGACACGACATGGCGTGTATGGCTCTTATCATGGTGCCAGCAGCAGTGTATACACAGATCTGTCGTTTCTGTGTCATAAGGACATGATAATATTGAACGTCAGTCATCAAATGCTTATGCACGTTCATCGTGTTTCCTCCAGACTACCTTGACCAGCTCTGCATACTGAACGTGAATCTAATAAGTTCTTAGAATATAAAAAATAATCTTCAGTTATTACTTTTTTCTAAGCTATGATCAATATTACAGACTCAACCATGTATAATTCAGGTACGATTGATGTTCTCGCTTTAGGAAATGGACGGAACACCAGCCATACTACACCCAGGGTTAACACAATGTCTGCTGTTCGTCTGCGTTACGTACGTGTGGGAGGTGCCGCTATTACATGGAGGTGGGTGGGTGGGTGGCCAGTGTTGTAATCACATGATGCCAAGGCAGCCATGAAGCCTGGCCTGACAGGGGGTGTGGGGGCGGCTCCCTTACCGCCTCCCTCTCATGTTGGTGACTGTTATCTGTAGTGCAGCTGAACCTGATGGCAGTGACGGGGTACCCTGCTACTCACCAGGAGTCTAGGGGTACATTTATTGAGGTACATTACCACTAACTAGGAGTCTAAGGTACAGTGTTGGGGTACAGTACCAAGCACCACGAGTCTAAGGTACAGTGTTGAGGTACATTACCACTAATTAGGAGTCTAAGGTACAGTGTTGAGGTACAGTACCACTAACTGGGAGTCTAAGGCACAGTGTTGAGGTACATTACCACTAATTAGGAGTCTAAGGCACAGTGTTGGGGTACAGTACCACTAAGTGGGAGTCTAAGGCACAGTGTTGAGGTACATTACCACTAATTAGGAGTCTAAGGCACAGTGTTGAGGTACATTACCACTAATTAGGAGTCTAAGGTACAGTGTTGGGGTACAATACCACGAGTCTAAGGTACAGCGTTGGGGCACACTACCACTCACCAGGAGTGTTCATCAAGAACAGAAGGGGAGACATACTCGAGGCGGGAGTTCAAGGAAGATAAAACCCAGGGAGGGACGTACCGTCGTGTGGGAGGGAGTCGTCTTGAGGCATTCCTCCTGCTGTGGCGTCGTCGTCGTCGGCAGGGTGGTCTGGGCGGCCAATCTGGCCACTGAGGTAGCAGGACCAGCAGGGTACACTCATGTTCCTCTCCACGGCCATCATGTTGGTCTCCTCTCACTTAACACGGTATCTGTCTGTCTCCACCAGTAATACTAAGCAACAAGCACTTTGGTGTCCATCCCCTTGTTATTCCACGTTACACATCATCCGCGTACTTCACTTGTTCTGCTGATGATAGATATCAGTATTTGTTGCCACGATAGAGATTATACTCACTGTAGTCAAACTGAGTGTCCTTACCACTTTTCAAACAAACGGAAATTTACTTCAAGTTTTGACGAGAAAAAAATTATTCATCATTTATTTAATGCAAAAAGTACAGATTTTCATTCCTTGTTAGTAATTCGCATGCTTTTTTTTTTTCCATATGCCTTCGTCCCGACCTGGAAATACTTTCTGATTATAAACGACCAGTATTTGTTTTGGTGGACGGGCATGTTTTCTGTGTCAGGGAGAACTTCCTATCTCGTGGAATAAGTTTCCACACTGCTGAGTTCCCCCGCACCACATGAGGACAGTATTATCCTTGGGTATGATGCCCGGGCCTGATATTTAACCTGACCTGGCACTTATGAGTTTGTTTATCCCGCCATCACACCCAGGAGCCGTATCGTAGCGAGTGCAGGTGGTGGCGGGTGAGGATGAATTTTGTGATCGTGATGGTTGAGGCCAGAGAGTTAGGACACGACCCAATTGTTGTCACGAAAGCAAGAGTGTGAGTACTTGTGGTTGTGTGGAGGGCACGTAGGCGGGGATGGTGAGGCTAAGAAGCAAATTGGGAGGGGTGTACCTCTTGTAGATTTCTTTGTGGCTGTGGAGATGTTGGGGATATGTTGGGCATCACAGGGTTTGACTTGCCTCGCTCCCACCAGGCAAGCCTTCTTTTCTTTCCCATATAATGGTGTGTGTGTATTTCTACATGAAAGCAAAAGTGTGTAAATATATGTTTTATGAATGTCTCATTTGTACCTGGTTATTTAAAATCCTCTATAGTTTTTCCTTTTCTCATGGAATTCACAGGCAACACTGTGATGTGAGGCATACAACACCAAGCAAGCCGTAGCTTTAGTTAAGATTGTGGTATTGACTCATTTATGTGTATAGATTATGGACTACACTTTCATTACTTTCATAACAAGTTCTAACTTTGCAAATAAAAACGACAGCCTACACTGATCTGTGTGCGTGTGTTTGTGATATCTGTGCTCATGGAAAAATAATAAATATGGTCGAAAATATGCGTCACTCTTATTTATCGGTTTCCCCTTGTAATGCTGACAATTTCTACCTAAATGCACTTCATAAATAATGGATTTGACTGTCACTTATAAATTCTAATGTATACAGCTTGCTCCTTGAGTAAAGGCCATAATACAATTGTGGACGCTTTCATTATCACTGGTAACATTATTTTATCTCAATAAACTCTATCAGTAATCTGTGACAAGTACGAATATGCACATTTGCTTACAATACTAACTGATTTCACATGCATATAAAACCATGGATTTTACGAACGACTTAATTTTGCCTATGACAATCACTTTTCAATTAATTAGTTTTGCACCCACGAAATTAACCATGGTGACTACCAGTTGTTGTCATCATATATAATATGCATGTATTTAGTTTCTCAAAGACCTGCAGGCAATGCCTGATGCTCTGGAGCTCTTGTCAGGGACAGGATAGCCTACTGTCTTAAGTAGACATGGTTGGGATGTGTGTAGCAGTTTTCTTTTATTCTCTGAATGATAATCATGAAACAACTACGTGATGCTAGTGGCTGATTAGTTAAGAAAAGTGGTTTCTTCTTTTTAATTTTCATGTCGAAATTTGATTTAGTAATTTCCAGGAGTTATGTTTTGCAAACTATTCTGAAAGTTACCGCAAACACATACACGATTGTTGTCAACTGAGGATGTCGTCTGCTAGCGAGGGATAAGAGCGTACAGACAAGATACGAGCCTAGTCAAATACATTTCTATCTAAGAATTGTAGAAACTAAGTTCTTTACGTAAAGACCTCATGGTTACTTATAGAATATTCAGAAATTATACGCACATTATTGAGATGATAAGATATAAAGAAAATATAGAGTGACTCATCTGTTTGAATTTGATTCAAAGATTCAAGGATTCTTCCTCTATAATTTAGAAAGTGAAGCTACCATATTTCCCAGCTGATTCAACTTAATCAGTTTTTTACATGTTTAGCAGATCTATAGCTTTTAGTTTATTCCTGGTAACAAATAGTTCCTTTTTTGACTTCGTTGTGGTCAAGCGTAAAGGTTTCCTGCTGCTGTAAGCGTGGACCCATTGGTTATCTTGCGTTTTGAACAGGCTCTGTTCCCCTCATCACCCCAGCATTGGCCCGGCTGTTCTAGATTTTGATTCTGGAGTGAATGATTCGGACAGTTTACTGTTGCTAAATTGTTTCCATTTTCCTAATCTGTTTTTGCTAGCGGTGTTCCCTTGGTGTAACAGACGTTTTAAAACTCAATGTTGGTTGTTGTCAGAGGATGTAAAGTCCTAGGTGCCGTGTCTTACATCATTGGTTATAATGTTGACGTGTAGCAAGATGTCACAAGGTACACGAGTCGAATGAACCACCAGTAAGGACTTGACACTTGTGGTCACTGCTCCCGGACACCTGTAGCTTAAAAACTTACCTCAAACGCCACTACATGTGAACTGTATGAACCACCATTCATGAGTTTCGTTGTTGTTGCGTTAAAGTTGGTTACTATCAGTGAATGAAACCTTCTACAACGCCATTATCCTTCTCTGATTTTTCTGTGGTGTTCGTTAAGGATCTTGCGACATTAGCTTCAATGTGATGATTCCGAAATGTATTTTATTCAGCAGCGGCACAAGACGTCCCTTTACCTGACTCAGTCGCTATAGTTCGTTGACCGATATCGTTGTACATGATTCCTGGATAAAGTTTCACTCTGGCACAATCAGAGGCGCAGAAGGTATGGCATTATCAGAAAATGTCCAAGTTCTTCTTTCTAAGGCTTTGGTTTTACTTACAACTGGCGCTTGTTCTTCCATCCACGTGGAAGCTACTTAGCTTGGGGCCTAGGACCTAGGAGGAAGCTAGACATCCCGAGGTCAAAGTGGAAGCTTAGGTACCCTGGGGTCCAGCCAAGGATCCAGTGGATAACCTGGCAGCCTGGGGCCCAGGTTGGAAGTCAGGCAAGAAGGGTACAGGTCAACGGCCACTGAACAACAAACGCACTGTCTTCTGCATCGTCTCTTGTCTTTGCTCTTCATGTAACGCTCCGGAGTTGAGTACTGTTCTCAGTGATGCATGATTGCAGCAGATTCCGTGAAATGATGTTGAGAACTGAATTTTTTTTCCGAAGCAAACAGGTTAATCACGTCTGCCAACGGAATACTCAACTTATAATCTATATAATATACGGTATGGTTAGTAGATGACGATGTCATGCCATATTTCGAGTTCCCAGACTGGAGAAGTGTCTGATGATTTCGAATTTGCCCTGTTTCTTAATGAATTTGAAATTATAATCTCTGAGGTATGCAACTTCACCTAGCTGAAACAAGGCGTTTTTTTTTTTATTATTATCGTTTACTAAATGTTTGATAATTGTGAGTTGTAGACAGTAGGCCAGGCTGCAGACTAGATGCTGTTGCTTTACCTTATTCTAAATAATTGATGTCTTTCACCAAGTATGGGTTGCGTGCCTGTACACAGTACTTCATGTGTGGTGTGTCGGAAATGTATCGGTGAAATTCCTGTATATCTGTCCCTATACATTTTACTTCTATGACATCAGCCCGAGCACAATGGAGTATGGAGTTGAGACTGACAACATCTGATCTATACGCCTATATCATTGATCTGTCTTGACTTTGGATAGGATGCGTGGCCTGCGATCCCAAATAGGTATAATACATTATTTATCTCTATTGCCAATGTACGTAAATTACGTTTACTCAACTTTAAGGAGAGCAGTCTTTCCATCACCCATTTAGACATTTATTTTTCCCTCCAAATCAGTGATTCATCATTCATGTAATGTGATTTTTGTTGATTAGATCAGTTAATTATCAAGTCTTGGTGTCTTTCACTTTATTTTCATTCCAAGTTATCTCAACAAATGCAGCAATCTCGTTAGCTGGCCCACTTGTTTCACTTCGTTACGTTTGACAGAAACTGGAGACATTGATTTTTATGATCAACGGCTTTTAGTTTATATATCATAAAATGAATGATAACAATGTAATTACGAGTAATACTGGAGTTGATATGCAGTGGTTTGTCGGAGAAACCGGGAGTCTGGTAAACCATTTACACGTTCGTACCATTATACGTGTTTTACCACTTACCGATATAGATGCCAATATCGGTGCAATCATGTCATACAAATACTCGCTGTGATTCAATTGTTTGTTTATAAGATGTTGGGTAAATAGAATAAGGAAAAAAATAACTGATGGAAGATTGCATAAGAGACAGAGGCTACGCTGGATGGATAGTCATTTTGTACTCTTAGGGAATTGCATATTATTCTTGATTACTTATATAAGTAATTTTTAAACGAATTATGCATCTATTCTGTGTATGATTTTTGACAACATATTCTTTATCATCACACTCAAATTATTTTTGTGGATTTCTTGCTATTTGCTACAACGGAACGTTTGGTTGTCAACCATCTTGGTAAACATAACATTGCTTGGCAAGTAAACTACAAGAAATAAATACAAGAAACTGGGTTGACGGGAGGAAGATATGCAGTAGTTTTCTGAAAGGAAGCTCATTGGGGGTAGGTGAAAAAGCATGGTTTTCGTTATGTAAAGAATACTGGTGTTATGAAAGAAATAAGTCAGGATATGCGCATAGCCACGGGTGTTTATATGCCGACTATGGCGTACAGACATTTTTATGGTGTATTTTATAGTATGTTTTGATACGCTTTCAGGTTGCCTTCATTTTCTTCAGCTGTGAGGTTTGTCGGTTTTGTATGACTCCAGTTGGTTGTTGAACTTGAAGGGTCTTTTGAGTTGTATAACAAAAGTTCATACATCCTAATGAAATTTCATATTCTCATAATATTTGGTGGGTAAAAGTGTAGGTTAATGGGCTTACATTTCCTTTTGGTGATGGAAGTCACCCAGATTGCAAATGAAACAAAACTTCTTCAGCCAAAGAATTGTATTGCGTGGAATAATGTTCAATATTTTTACTGCTTCTGACATCCAGCAAATTTTGTTAGGTTTCTCGGGTGAAATTGTTTTTCCGATGGTTTTTGATGTCTTCTGAACGATTGAGATTTATGGTTAGATTATGTGTGGTTTACTGGTGTTAAAATTGTAACGTATGTTTGTTTACCATTTGATATTAATGAAAATGGTACTATTAGAATTTTTATTTTCTGTTGACTTCATATGGAAGACGGGAGTGTAGGTCTAGCGTCTCCTACAAATGTAAGACTTAGAAAAGTGGGTAGGGCATTCATTTCGTGGGAAATTGCTTAGTAAAAACACTTTAACAGTAGTTCAGAGTGTAAGGAATGAAATCTTTCAAGTAGAACATTGGTGCAGGAGGGACACATAGCATCGTAACATTAATTTTGAACATACCAGCACTGTGAACATTGAAATTTGAAAAGTGACCATTTTGCAAACAGCTGACTAGAAACCATTTGGCAATTTGTTCATATTCTGTAGAACTTTAATGCAGATTGTAAATTATTTTACTATCGAATGAAATTGTAACACAAGAAAGCTTGCCAGTTTATTATTGATCTAAATTTCAGAATGATGCCATGCATTATTGTTATTTTATAGCAAGCTTTGCAGATGTATTGGGTGAGTATAGATGATTTTGATGGTATAGGAATCAGATTGTTACTAAGGTGATCTTTTGCACAGGGTCAGATTGTATCATAAGACTTTAAACTCTCTACCATTTGAAGCAAATGATGAATGGCACTGTCACATGGAGTACGTATTTATAATGGTGTTGGAATGTAACTGTTAACAGAACCAACTTTTCATCTGTTGCATTAAGATCTCGCTCAACATTTTTCCTTATAAAGGATCTCGCTTAACATTTTCCCTTATAACTCTGCCACAGATTAGAGATTTGATATGAAAAGATAAGTTATAAGAGTGTAAATGGAAAATCCCACTCTTTTAGATTATTATTTACTATGGCAACAACGCTTTATAAGAGTAGAACAGAGAATATAAATGTATAGTATGCACATCAGCTACCAAAAGACTTAGCAAGTAGGTATGCAGTCCTAGCAGTGAATAAGTTTAATGTTATGTTTTTGCCACCATTTTGGCTAATAGGTGAAGCTTTTATAGGTTCTCTTGATGGAATGCAAGTATTACTCATACATGTACGTTAATCAACGCATGTTTTCCCAGATATGGTGTATTTGTGTAATCTCTACCAATGCCATATTGATTTTGATGAAATATAATGCTCATATTCATGCTATGCAACTTTATTGTATTCTGTAAGTACATTCTAGTAATTATTAAAGTTTCAGACTTCCAGCAAATTTTATTAGGTTTTGTATGGTTTCACTTGTTGTCCTAATGGTTTTTGATGTCTTTTGAATGATTCTGACCTTCATTTCTATTGCAAACAAGCGGATATTCGAAATGGTATTATTGTTTGGATTGTATGATTACGATTTCATGCATCCAGTGAATTTTTTAGGTCAGGTTTGCTTAGGTTGAAATTGTTTTCTGATGTTTTTTTATGTCATTTGAATGATTGACCTTCATTTCTATCATAAACAGGTAAATGTCAGAAATGGTAATTTTCCTATATTCCATATTACAATAGAAATGTAGAAAAATATCACTCATTATCCAAAACTAGTAGCAGTTTGAAGCTAAGCTGGACTTTTTATATTTGTTTTAGTAAAATTTAAGTGTATGGGTACTTCAGAACTAACTCAAAAGTATAATTGATTTTATTTTGCATTGACTTCCTGAATGGAGATTATAATATGTAAGGTAGCATAATATTGATTTTAATTTTATATATCAGATTAATGAAAAATGTTGGGCTTATTAAATTTAAGTAGGTAGTAAACTTAAAAAAAAAAAAAAAAAGAGCCTATGAAAACCAATAACGGTTCCTATTTATCTTCAGGTTCAGTAAAGTTTTCCGTTATTCCAAGGAAGTGCGATAACCTCTCTATCTTTCACTGATGACCTTTAGCAAAGGGCATCACTAACAACTGTCACTCCACCTTTCTTTCTTTTTTCCATTCTGATGGTATATAGCTGTCTCTCGTAGACAAAACAATTCTCTTTGGTTCCTGTTTCTCCTCAAAATCCACCTTGGATTAATCAACAATCTTTGACCCCTTGATGCTCCTCTTACCAATCCTATGCCCCTTTCTGCAATATCTTTTCAATTAAAAGTGCTTCTCTTTCTGGGCACAAGCAAGGCATATAGTCCCGATGGCATCCAACCCTATGTCCTGAAATAGTGTGTCTCTGAATTTACTCCCATGCTTGTTTGTCTGTTTCATTTTTGTTTGAAAACCAGAACTTTTCCTTAATTTTGGAAGCATGTGTTTGTACATCCCATCCCTAAGAAGGATATCTTTTCTTACCCCTCTGACTATTGTCCTGTTTCTTTGACATCAGTCATTTCCAAAGTCTTTGAATCCCTCTTCACCACCTACATCCTTAGACATCTTGAATCTCAGTCTCCTTCCTGATCACTGGTATGGCTTCTGAAAGGCGAGATCCACCGAGGATATTCCTTCCAGTCTTACTTAAGTCTGATCATCGTCCCTGAACGATTTTGGGGAATCCTTTGTATTTTCCCCAAGACACACCTAAAGCTTTTGACAGGATTTGGCATCAGTGGCCCATCTTTTGGCTTCCCTCCCTCACTTTGCTCCCTGATATCTAGCTTCATCTCTGGCTGATTTGTCTCCATGGTTGTTGATGGAACCCCCCCTTCTTCATCAACAGTGGTGTTTCTCTTTTTGTTAGTGATTTCCTTTCTTTTACAAATAACAAAATGCTTTCATACACTGATGACTCAGCACTGCTTTCCTCAGCATCGTAAAATTCTGCTCCTGTCACTAGATCTGCATCTCTTCCCGACAGAAGTTCCCAATAAACTCAGACCTTGACAGGGTATCTCTGTCGGGTAGACGAAATCTAAGGCCCAGTTTCTACTCATCTCTCGCAAAAATATCTCAACTTTCCTTCCTTTTTTGATAGTTCTGCAATTCCACCTCTTAACTTGGTGAAAAAAATACATGATATTACTGTAAACATTAATGTAACATCCACTCTTTCTTGAAAACCCCAAATTCCAGAAATAGCTTAGCCTAACTTTAAGAAATTGGGAGTCCTGTGTAGATTTTGAAATTTCTTTTCTTCTGAACAGTTGTACTGTTTGTACAAAGGATTGATCCGTCCTTGTATTGAATGCTGCTGTCACATCTGGGGTGGTTCTAGCTGTGCATCCGTACTTGACAGAGTCAAGTCGAAAGTGGTCCAGCTCATAAACTCTCCCAGGCTAACTTCAAACCTTGACTGCTTGCCCAATGCTATAGGTATTATTTATAGCCACTGGCTATACTACCCAATACTCAGCAAGCTGCTGCATCACACGATTGCTGTTTTTCTGTTTTGCAACTCAAGTGTGGGCTTTTTTGATGACAGTTTCTTTCCTTACACTTTGAAACTTTGGATCCCTTTACCTTCTCATGTCTTTCTCAACAACTGTGAATTGGCACATTTTAAGTGACAGGTTTTTTCTTTTCCTCTAAGATTTGTAAATACTTTCCTGTCTCATCATCTTTCCTTTCATGATATACCATTCACACCCATGATTGAGCATTGTGCATCTGTTGACAAATATCAACAGAGACTGCAGACCATCGCCATATCTTGCGATACACAGCAGCATACATTTTTAATGGTATTATAATTCCATAACAGATTTTAGCTACTAGAACAAGTTATCTTTGGTTTGGTTGATTTTTTTTTTTTACCAGTATCCAAATTTTATGGAAAATCACCTTAAACCAAGAAGATTGATGTAGGATCAGTAAGGTACAACTTTGATACTGCTGGAGACTCACTTTACTTATGAATTTGTTTTACAAACATCACAAAACGATATTGCCCAGAAATCTATAATGGAACTTTTGAATTACTGAAAGGGGTAATGCTAAGATTAGTGATATTAGTGTCACTTATTTAAATGTACTTTGATACATACAAATGTCTAGAATGCTGTACCCTACCATACAGCAACATGAAGTGTCACTGCTCTCCTTGTACATTAAATTTTTATTTGTTACAGGCAAACAAGATGGCGCTTCCCCCATACCTCATTCCGGGCAGCCCTTGGGCATACATGGCCCAGCAGCAGGCCCAGCTTGCTGCTGCTCAGGCCCAGGCTGCCCATGCTCAGATGCATGCCCATTTCCAAGCTCAAGCTCAGGCTCACTCACAGGCTCAAGCAATACCCCGCCCACAGGCTGGGCCCCCTCCAGTAGAAACTATATCCTTGGAGAAAATGCAGGAGAAAGCACGCAGGTACTGTCTCAGTTAAATATGTTATCTTGAAATGAAATTTCAGATTTATCACCCTGGTTGGGTTTAGTGTATTTACTTGTAGGTTGACTTTAGAGAATAGCAAGATCTTTTGTTTTCAGGATCTCTTCCTGTGTTGGTGTTGGCATTGGTATTCCACTTTATTTAAGCCTTTAGGTGCAGTTTATTTTTCCCCCTTTTTTTTCTAGTGTGCAGAAGACAGCCAAATTATTATTGAGTGAAAAGATGCAGAAATTTAAAAATGATTTTTAAAAGATGGTATAAGTAAAATGTGCTATATACCAGATTGGCCATTTATCAGTATAAGAAAAACATTATGGCTATGGTGTATGATCATGTGTTTCAGCAGAATATTTATCAAACATTTTGTCCACAAGAACGTCATTTTCAAACCATAAAGGATCAGGTGAGGAGCATTGTTCCTCAGATGGTGGCGGGGATATTAGGAGCCTTTTTTATCAGATACTGGTTGGGGAGGTATGGAGCCTTGTTCCTCAGATGCTGTTGGGGAGACAAGGAGCCTTGTTGCTCAAGTACTGGTAGGGGAGATGAAGAACAGTTTTTCTAAATACTGCTGGAGGAGGCAAAGAGTCTTGTTCCTTAGATACTGTCAGGGGAAGCAAGTAACATTGTTCCACAGATACTGGTGGGAAAGGCCAGGAGCCATATGTTTCACAGATACTGTTAGGGGAGGCCAAAAGTCCTGTTCCTTGGATATTGATGAGGGAGGCAAGGAGCCTTGTTTCTCATGCACTAATGGAGGAGGGGAAGAGCACTTTTCCTCAGATAATGATAGAGATGTAGAACTTTACTCCTCTGATATTGGTGGGGGAAGCAAGGAGTATTGTTTCTCAGGTACTGATAGGGGAGGTGAGGAACCCTATTTCTTGGATATCGTTGGGAGGGTAAGGAGCCCTGTTCCTTGGATACTGCTGGGGAAAGCAAGGAGCACTATTCCCCAGTTGCTGGTGGGTGAGGAGAAGACTTGTGTTTCTGAGATACTGATCGGGGAAGTAAGGAGCAGTGTTCCTCAGATACTGGCAGGAGAAGTGAGGATCATTGTTCCTCTGATATTGGTGAGGGAGGTGAGGAGCTATGTTCCATGGGTGCTGGCTAGGGAGGTGATTTACTGTAGCTTCTAGCATCCATAACATCAAGAGCATTGCGTGGTCAGTATTCTCTCGAGAATCCAGTCGTAAATCCTTTGTATGAAATAGATTATTCAAAATCATTCACATGCACCAAGATCACTGACTTAGAGATTAATATGCTGCAGATGCCACAGCTCAGCTGCAAGTTAAGAAAATTTGATGGCAAATTTTCAAAATTAGGTATGATAAAGTTGCCCTCAAATTTTGAATGCTAATTTGAATTTCATGAATTATTACAACTCTATTGTGGTCTAAATTCTATCATGTTAGTGTTGAGTATGTTAATGATAGGTTAAATTGTTTTTGGTATAGTCATTACTTAAGAGAAAGATGTGGGAAATTTTTGGTTAGGAACATAACCCTCCTGATTGCCTTGTATAATGACGTTGTGCTGTAGTGACAGGTTTTGAGGAACATAATTTCATCAGAGGGTATTAGTAGCTCATTTAGTAAGCTCTGCTACTTGCTTTGCATTGAATGAAGGACATTTTATTATTGCTCTAAAGTAAAATACTGGTATATGCTGCATCCCTTTGGGACATTCCTTAAAGTTGCAGCATGAATTTTTGTGACATTCTTTACTACAACACTCAAGTAAATCTCTTCTTTTTTAAACCTTTTTTTTTTCAGAGGATTAGGTTGTATTGATTGATAAGAGCTATATTGTATATTTTCCATAGTTTGTCTGTTTAATTTTAATTGAAATTTCTATAAGTTTTCATAGGTTGATTTTCCCTCACTAGATGGCAACAGCTTCATAACAAGAAGTATGCAGA
This sequence comes from Panulirus laevicauda, assembly GCA_032273605.1. Taxonomy (NCBI): domain Eukaryota; kingdom Metazoa; phylum Arthropoda; class Malacostraca; order Decapoda; family Palinuridae; genus Panulirus; species Panulirus laevicauda. The sequence continues at coordinate 11,217 of JAUTXX010216920.1, read as the reverse complement.
GAAGAGAAAATTTGGTTTTGTTGACGTTCAGAAAGAGGAAATGCCCCCAGAACACATTCGTAAGATTATCCGTGATCATGGAGACATGTCAAGTCGAAAGTACCGTCATGACAAGCGTGTGTACCTTGGAGCCCTCAAGTTTATGCCTCATGCAGTCCTTAAGCTGCTTGAAAATATGCCAATGCCATGGGAGCAGATAAGAGATGTCCAGGTTAGTTGTACCTTTTTACCTCAACCTTGCAGGTAATTAGACTAAATGAAAGATTAATCTGAAGAGTCAGTATTGAAATATGTTTACTATTTTAGGTTATGCAGTTGCCATGCACCTTATTGATGTAAATTCTTTTTATTTTGCTTGGATTTATATGGTAGACATTTGCATTATAACGTAAGTATTCTTCACACTAGCTTTTCCTTCCTTTTATGTAAATATTTCATGACAGTACACCTTCATCTGGATTCTCCAGTGTCAAATTGAGGAGGGTTGGATGGTTCCCAGGGATCTCTAGGGTGATATCAGGCAACTGGAACCAACCTCATTCCATCATACACATTTCCCAGATCTGGCCTTTTTTTCTGTTCATGTATACAACAGTTGTGGTCTTAGACCGAACTTTCTTCTGTAGAACACCATGTGTCCACATTCTCCCTTGATCTTTTATTTGAAGCCCAAGTATCTAAAGTTGCTTTCCATCTGCACCATCAGACCTCAAACTTTGATATACCGTTGTTTCTTCTCTCAGGTTGATATTTGTGTGAACTGTAATACAAAATCTCCCATTGCTCACCACATGTATCTTGGATCTCCTGACATGATGCCATCTGGCTTAAAATTTCTCTTTCCTCTGTAACTGTGCTCAGATGTTTTATATATCACCCCCCCCATTACCACAACTGTATATAACTCTTCAACTATTTGGCACCTTGCCATGAAGCATTGCTCTCTTCTTATTCTTATACTGAAATTCTCTTCATAGAGGATTTCACTGTGCACCATATGGATTGGTTAAGCTCTATTTGCGATGATTTCATCAGATCTGAATCCCTCTCTTTTTCCATCTTTAATTTTCTGGAAAATAATTCAAGTCCTATCACAAGTTACCAGCGCTCATGAGCACTTTTCTAACTTTTTGTAAATATTCTTTTTATATATGCTCTTTTTCTGTCACTCCTAATTCAGCATGCCATCCTTCTATCCCCCCTTCAAAATGCAAATGTTGGTGCTGCTTGAGAGGTTATCAATCATCTTTGCATGGTATCTTTGCTGCTAGCCTTGGAATGGGTACTGCTTCATTGGCTGGGATGCCTCATGTTGTGTTGAATGTATAGCGGAAGTTACCTTTGCTAGGATGGAGTCTTATATCCGCCTGTCTACTAGATTCTCTTTCTGTCTCTTCACCCAGTCATGGGTTGATCACTTCTGCTCTGATGAGTGTTGCATCAGGGACAGTGCATACTAGAACATGAAACTCTTCACTTCACCAGAATCCCACCAAGCTTTCATTTCTGCATGGAGTAACTGCTGTGTTCTGTGCAGTCAAACACAATTTCAGGTTGAGAAAATGTGCTGATGACATCTGACAAATCTTTCTGGTCCTTAGATGAAAGCATCCCCAATAACTTCTGTAATTTACCCTTTCGTCTCCATCTTGATAAATTTGAGCAAACTCTCCAGCTGATGAAAAAGGCTCTTATTGGTACCTTGTTTTTCCTCCAATTCAACTGTATAGGATTTTGCATCTAATATTCTGATGCCAGTTTTACCCTCTGAATCTATACTTTCATCCATATTTTCCTTTTGCATGGCCTTCTGAGCACTCTCCCAGCTCCAGGTAGACAAAACATATGTCCCAGATGGCATACCTCCTTTATTGCTAAGGGAGTGTGTCTCCAGTCCTTGCTTGCTTACTTATCCTATGTCAGAAATCTCAAACATTCCCTTGCTCTTGGAAGCATGCCATTATGTAGCTTGTCTCAAAAGAGACCAATCTAATCTTTCTAATTATTGGCTCATTACAGTCACTTCTGCAGTCTCTAAAAGTTTTTAAAACTCTCCCTGAATCTCAGTTTGTCAGATGCCTAGAATCTCATTCTTCTTATATCTTAAAAAATTTTGCAATGCCAGGTCTGCTGGTGTTCGTGTTTCCTATGTGACTCGCTTGTGTTCCTCTTCTCTCAAGGACTTTGCTAACTTTTGTTTTGGCTCACTACATCTCCAATGCATTTGACAAGGTGTGTTGTTAATCTTTGCATTTTAAACTTTCTTTCTTTAGTTTTTTCCAAATGCATTAAAGTATTGCTTCCTCTCTGGTTGTTCCCTTGTTGTAGTCATAGAAATAGGGACTTCTCCCTCATATCTTATCAGTGCTGGTCTTCCTTAGGGTTCTGTCATGTTATCTACTCTTTCTTCTCTTTACAGATATCTTTAACCAACATATAGCCTTTTACATCCAGAGCTGATGATTCTACTGTATACACATCAACTCACTTTTCCTCCCCTCCACCTTCTAATACTTTTCTTTCTTGTACTGAACAGATGTTCCTCTCTCAGTTTGGATCTGAGGATTATATTTGAGATGGGAAAGCAGTAACCTGGTTAGCCATAGTGGCTCTAGAGTGCATTTTATATATATCTCTCAGAAAGTCACATTTCCCTCGGTTCAGTGTGGAAATATCACATTTTGACCCTATTGTAATATAAACATGGGCATAACCATATCTCCCATTTCATGGACACCCCGCTGAATCTACATCACAAAGTATGCTTTCCAAAAGATAGGGGTGATATCTAAGTGCCATAATTATCTTCCATTATCGGCAGCTTTTTCATATCTACAGGGGTTTTTATTCACGCCAGTATGGAGTACTCGCACTTTTGGGATGGCTCTTCCTGCGCATCTTTGTTAATGAGATTAGAATCAAGAACCTACCGGCGTATTAATTTTCCAGTTATCTTCACTTCAGCTATCCTGTTCTGTGTCCTGCAGTGCTGCTGCTGTTCTCTCTCTCTTCAGTAGATATTGTTTTGGTCATTGTTCTTTTCAGTTTTTATTGTGTAGATATTATTTTGGTTGTAGTATTTGTAAGCTGTATGCTTATGGCCCTGCCAACAAAACTTTAACCTTGATTATGCTTTTGACTGCTGTTTCCCATTTTTTTTGTGTGGAGACTGGCCATTCAAGGTTTGACCATTATGGTACCACCTCCATTCCATGAATAGCTGAAATGTGGAATTCTCTTTTTCTCTTCATTTTCCCCTCTTTTGATAACCTTTCTGCCTTGCAAGAATCATTGTTAGAATCACCTGTAAATCATTGATTAATTCTACATATTTTCTTTTTCCTCTCACCAAAGATGACCGCTTCTTGGGGGCATGATTTTGCTCTTGACATGTTGGTTACTATATATGATTAAAAGAGGAATCTTGATTATAATATAAATTTGATGTGATGCAAATTGCAAGTTTGAGTGAGTTTTCAGAAAGGAGAGCAAAGTTAGGGAGAACAGAAATCAAGAAACTGCTTTTTTACCCTGTGGTTGAGTTTTACTTGTCCAAAAGGAAGACTATTTCAATTTGATAATACCCAGAGCAAATTATTTTAAACTAATGGGAATAGTGGCCATGAGACGTGCTAACTATAAGTGCAGGAAGTTTGTAGATAACTGAATGACAAACAATGGACAGAAATACCTGTCCATGAAAACTTATTTTTCCTGAAAAATTAATTTCACGTTTCTTTTCACAGGTTTTGTACCATATCACCGGAGCTATTACATTTGTTAATGAGATACCTTGGGTGATTGAGCCAGTCTACATTTCCCAATGGTCAACCATGTGGATGATGATGCGACGAGAAAAGAGAGATCGCCGGCATTTCAAGAGAATGAGGTTCCCACCATTTGATGATGAGGAGCCTCCTTTAGATTTTGCAGACAACGTTCTGGATGTAGAACCACTTGAAGCCATCCAGATGGAACTGGACCCCGAGGAAGACGTTGAGGTGATCTTTTCTTTCATACCTATTAGCCATTTCCTGGCTCTGGGGTATCATCAGGAGTAAATTACTTAGCTTAAGGATAGATTCTTGTTTGGCCCCTTAAACTGTTCCATATTAGTTAGTATATGCAACTTTTTCAATAAAGTCAGGATATTCCAGTGGGGTAGACAAAATCTGGTGTAAGTTTAATGCTTTCAAGACCCAGTTTTTACCCCAGCGCTCTTGTGAAAACTCCTCTCGATTTTCCTCCTTGGTTTGACAGTTCTTGACTTGGTGAACATTCTTTTCTATTACTGTAAGATCCAGTCTTTCTTAAAAACCCTACATTATGGAAATTTTTGTCTGCATTAAAAAATCATAGGAGTCCTGTCTAGAATTTAGAATTTCTTTCCCTCTGAACAGTTGCTCCATTTATGCAAAGGATTGATCCATCTTTGTGAAGATGGGTAATTCCAGCTCTTCATCCTTGCCTGAAAGAGTTTAGTCGAAAGTGATGGCATGAAATCTGGACTAACTTTTAAACTTGACCTGCATGACTTATCCTACAGTGTTAGTTAACTTTCCCTCTTGTGTTTATGACTTTGGTTTTTACTTGTGTGCCCCCACCACTAGCTGGACCACACAATACATGGCAAGCTGCTCTATGTTACATGATTACTATGTGGCCATTAGCAACTCAAGGGTAAGCCATTTTGATAACTCTCTTTCCCTGCACCTCAAAGCTTTGGAACTCTTCCCTCTCATGTCTTTCCCAATAAAATGACCTGACACTTCATAAGACAGGTTTTCACTTTTTATAGAATATGTAAATACCCCCCTTGTCTTTTCTTTTTTTTAATTTTCATAATCATCTCTATATTTCAATTATGGCCTGGCCTTGATGTGGACTTCTGTCCACAATTGGAGCCTCGAGCATAAAAGATTTTTTTGTGTATTTGATTGCCATTACCTGCTTTAGCAAGAAAGCTTCAGAAACAGATGAAGAAAGGCCACATCCTTGTACATCCATTCTCTAGCTGTCATGTGTAATTCACCAAAACCACAGCTCCCTATCCACAACCAGGTTCCACAGACCATTCCATGGTTTACCTTCATTCAATCCATTGACAGCACTCTGGCCCATGCATGCCCTTCAACCTCCTGTATGTTCAGTCCCTAATCGCTCAAAATCTTTTTGCACTCCAACCTTCCATCTCAAATTTTGGTCCACCCATTCTCCTTGTTCCCTCCACATCTGACTCAAATATCCTCTTTGTCCACCCACCTCTTCTCACTTGTTCTTTCTATATGTCCAGATGATTTTAGCACACTTTTGTCAACTCTCTCAACCACATTCTTTTTATTTCCACAGGTCTCTCTTACCCATTCATTACTTACCAGTCAAACCCCTTCACACCATC
>JAUTXX010216809.1:0-11117 GCA_032273605.1 Panulirus laevicauda | reverse complement strand
TAAAATTTCTGTAAGCTTTCCATATCTAGGATTTCTTGAAGTGATCTATTCTATACATCAACCGCTCTTACAATGTGAAAGCACTTCTTTACATCTCTTTTTTAAACGCATCATGTTTCATTTTATTTCATGGCCTCTAGTTGTTCAAACCTTACTTCTTACGAAGAATTGTTCTTTGTCTACGTTTTTATATGGTTTAAGAATAAGGTTGTGATTTAGGTTACCCCTATTACTCATCTCTCTTCTTTGATGGGCAAATCTAAGGTCTCTGGCCTTTCCCTTTACCTCAGCTCCTTTCATTCTAGTACCATATTTATTGCTCTCCTCTGGACCTTCTCGACCAGCTTATTGTGTTTCTTTAGGTGCAATGACCAAATTGAAGAAGTAAATTCCTGTTTGGTCTTAATGTAGAAAATGAACAGCTGGATGAATGAATATCTCCTTAATGTATGACCTTGATTGCAATCTTGTTACAAGTCAGCAGGTGGTTGATCTTTTCATCTTGTCTCCTTATGTGGGACTCCTACAACAGGTAAGGGACAAAGTCGGCCCTCAATCCTGTGTGTGTGTGTGTGTGTACGTCCCAAGCACCCTGTATCTGTCAACTTGTCTATCTCCCTCAGAAACCACACGAAGCAACAGCGCCTTGAGGGGTCCATACAAAGTATCCCTGCCCGGCGTACGAATTCTTTTTGATATTACAATTGTCACGAGCGTTTCATCACCATTTGTAAATATATTTTGCATATCCGAGGATTATAAATGAATTTAAAAATTACTAGACGTTTCTAAGAGGTATTAGAAAGTGATTATAAAGATTTTACGAGGCAAAATTTGACGTAAACATATTATGATGTGCAAAGTAAATATGTTGTGCTACTGCTAAGCTAAATATGAATTGTTTTCACTGTTCTCACTAGCAACCTGACTTTCTCATCCTACCACTCACTGTCCTTTCTCAAACGCCCATTTCCCATCTTTCGCATGCCACAACACCTCACCTGCACGTGTTAGCACAGTTTCTCTAATTAATATTCATCTCCCTCTACTCAAGTTTTGTTTATTTTCACCTTATGCCATTCTTCACCCAAAGACTTTCTTACTGTTTCCTCTCACAAACCTCTTTTCCAAGCTCACTTACTTTTACCATCCACCTCCCACTCATAACAATGCCACTTTTATCAAAGCCAATATAAGATTTCACATACTTCTCCACCAAGAAGTGATTAGACGTTCCACAAGCTGTCCTTTTCAGCACATTCACATCCAATAGTCTCTCCCTGGCATGCCCGTGAATTGATACATAATCCAGTAATGTCTGTTTCTCACTGATTACACTTATCTACGTACACCAATGTATGCACCTTTTCTTCTCTTTTAAACTTGGTATTCCCAAACACCATTCCTCTCTCAGTAGACAACTCGACGGTCTGTTCACCATCTTCACTTATACATGATACCCTGTGCCTCTAAATTGTACCATCAGCTGCAATAGCACCCACATTTCCATTTGAATCCCCCACTACTAATACTGGATCCCTTGTACCAAAATTAATGATGCACCGCTCTTCCCAAAACACGTTGTCTCTCTTCCTTACTCATTTCGTTACCAAATGCACAAAGCACAGACGCTCACCCACCTTTGGTTAAGATATACTTTCATTGTTAACCATATCAGTCTGATACTCAGTCACTTACACTCTTTCACACATTCTCGCAGTTCCTCCCTGAGCTTACGTAAATACCACCCCTTATTTTGCTCTCGCCTTCACACTAACTCCAAACTTTATTCATTAACATGATAAATATGATAATAATGATAATATGATAAAAATGATAATAATGATAATATGATAATAATAATAATAATAATAATAATAATAATAATAATAATAATAATGATAATAATAATAATGATAATAATGATAATAATCTTGATAATGATGATAATAATGATAATAATAATGATAATAATAATAATAATAATGATAATGATAATAATAATGATAATGATGATAATGGTAATAATAACACTACTAATAATTATAACAAAAATGATAATAATAATTGCAATGATAATGACATCAATGATAATAGCAATATCAATAATAATACCAATATTACTACTTCATTTACTACTGATAATATAGATGATTATGATAATAATAATTATCAATGTAATGATAGTAATGAGAATAAAGATGAAATTCATAAATTGATAATATCTTCTTACATACCTATTCGGTGATTTTTGCCTTCACAAGCGAACGTCAGGAATAAACTACCTAGACTTGGAAGAAATATCCTCGCTTGGCTTCTTCTGTTCCTCCTTTTCGACAGTAATGATTTAAGAAGGAGGGATTCCAACCCCCTGTTCCGCCTCTCTAAGTCGCCTTCTACGACGTGCAAGGGATATATTGACAGTATTCTCTCTCTTTCATCCCCAGAGATAAGAATCATATTGATAATAATAAGAATTATAATGAAATGATAACAATGAGCAACAATTTCATATTGACAGAGGTTTTATTTGTTCTGTTATAGAGTACTGCTCACACATATGGAGTGGCTCATTCTCCGTCTCTCTATGAACTAAAATACAACGAAAAATTACAGTCTTACTAATTCTGGCAACACCTCTTCAGTCTTACCATACATTCCATACACTGTTGATGTTGTTGTTTTTCCACTCTTGCATAGGTATCATTTTGGCTATTGTTCTCGTGAGCTGTCTGCATGTGTCTCCACCCTCCAGGCTGCGACCTGTGGCACTCCATACAAAATCCTCAAATGTCACTTCTTTTTTCTTCAGTTCTAATGTAATCATTTTTCGTCCCTCTCAACATTCACCAACAGTGCCACGTCGCCATTATAAACTACAAACAGTTGCAATGACACAGTGTTTCTCTGCTTCACACCAGCGGAAACAACAGAAATGAAGGAACCCAATTGGTCTGTTGCTGTCGGAACTCCTATCTATTTGTGTTCTGTATCCCTCAAGCTACTCTAACTAGAGTTAGTCTCTCGTGAACAATCACCTGAACAGCTGTAACTGAAATCATCATCGTAGGTCCGTATGTTGTCTATCATGATACAGTTCCTGTTGCTGAGAGGTACAGAGATCATGAGGTACATCCATCATGGGACAGACTTGAGAGTGACTACTAACCATGTTAAGAAAAGCCAAGTGTAGCGACCCGCAGGACGAACACGTTGGAGGGGACAGGTCATCAAAGTCCATCGGTTGTGGAACAGTCAGTGCTCACAGGTATGGGCTTTTGAACACGGGCAGTCCGAGGGAATACAAGACTATAGCACAGTGGCGGGAAAAAATCATGAAATTATCTCTTTATGCAGCGGGAAAGTTTGAGAATGTGTAGTACCATCACTTCAGAGTGACGAACTGTGACCGTTAACTGAAGAAGGCGATGGGATGTTGCCAAAGTGTGGCCTCTTCTACCATCTGTCTATGGTCAGCTCTAGCGGTGTATCGACCAGCTCATTCGACGTTTGATCTACCAGTCGACCAACCTCTGAATTCGTGGCCGTTGGGGGCTAAACTACCATCGCCCTCAGCGCTTCGTTCCTCATCAAAATTTCATGTTCAGTATTTCGGTCTCAAGAGCCGTACTAATCAATGCTCTAAAATTGTGTTATCAGTTAATTAAATTTCGAGCCGTTACATCAGCACTTGTGATGACGAAATTCGCCCGTCTTCATAATTTTGTTTTCAGCATTTTTGGCTTTCCAGAAACAATACTAATTGATGTTCCAATTTGGGTGATGATCAGTTAATTAGTTTTCGTGTTTTGAGGCCATTTTTTCCGACATTAATTTAAAGCATGTGTAACAGAATATGAAAATATGAGAATCCCCGGGAAAAACAGTTGCCTCCCGTGTGACAACTCCACGTCAGGTCTTCTTGTGCCTGACTGCCACCTCTCCCCAGCCACGACCAACGTACCACAAGTATTTTAAGGAAGAAAGAAGAGAATAAGACGAGAAAAGAACGTCAGAGAAATAGTTACCCATCTATCACACTCAGCATTTTGCCCGAGGTTCTATCAGTGTTGATACTGTCACTTCTGACGTGTCATTCATCGTCGTGTTAACGGGGTCTTGGCATGCCAGGGGCGACCCCCCCCCCTACTACCCTCTCATTGCCAGCATGTGTCTGCGCTCCACTACTGGCAAGTTCTACGCATGACACACCTGACAACCTCTGTACATAACACTACAGACAACCTCTGTATGTGACACACCTGACTACCTCTGTACATAACACTGCAGACAACCTCTGTATGTGACACACCTGACAACCTCTGCATGTGGCACACCTGACATACTCTGTACGTGGCACACCTAGCAAAATATGTACGTGACACACCTGACAAGCTCTGTACATGGTGCACCTGACGAACCTTATTCGTGGCAAAGCTGACAGTCTGTGCATGTGACAGATCTCACAGTATCACGTACCACATCTGAAAGACTGGGTAAGGTACACCTGACACGTTCCTCACGGGGAGAGAGAGTTTTTCACGCACGCCTCACGTGGCTGGTACACTTCACCATGCCTGCACGTGGCTCATCAAACATCCTACGCACGTGGCATAACTCTCAGGCTCTGCACGTGACATACCTCTGCACGTGGTGGGGCAGAGAGATAAAGGAGGGAGGATGGAGCGGGGGGGGGAAGAGACAAGTGGAGTAAGTCAGTCTCTTAAATCCTTCAGACCTTTAACTAATTCCTTAAAAAAAAAAGACCAAAAATCTGATTTCGCAATCATTCTTTTTTTTTTCAAAAACAATTTCTAAATCCTTAATTTTAGCTTTCCCTAACGCTTTTTTATTCCACATCTTCGCAAATTTACGTTTTTAAACACTATTTTCTTTCTCTAACGCCGTTTTGAAGGACACTCTCCCAGGTCACCCACCGTTCTGGGCGGGTGAAGGCCGGAGGGCACCGAGGGAAGCGTGGTGCCCTGATGTCCTTCCTTCCACTGGAAGGATCCTCGACACATACTAATTGAGACGCCCGGCGGAGCTCACAAAAGCAGAGAGGAGTTTAACACATGATTCAGCCTTCTCCTCATTAATACCGACGCACGTGAGGGAGGAGGGAGGGAGGGAGGAGGCTTGCTATTAACTAGTCCTAGCCCCATTACGTATTTCCATTAGCGACGGAAATTAACCTCCTAATATGTTTGATTATGGTGGGGGAACCTGCCTTTCCTGAGACTTGTTTGTTCACCGTTCACCCACACACATACACAAACATTAACACACAGACACACACACACACGCACACACAAGCTTCCACACTTAAACATATACACACAAAGACAGAATAAGTTTGCCCCAAAGAAACATAACTGGAATGTAAGAATTCAGGGAAGCAATGAAAAGATGTGAAAGTTTCTCATGTATAAGTGTGTGTGTGTGTGTGTGTGTGTGTGTGTGTGTGTGTGTGTGTGTGTGTGTGGTGTGGCTTCATTTTCATCATACAGACATACATATTTGCAAGTGAGAGGAGGAGGTTTTGGGGAGAAAAAGCCAGTTATCGGGTCTGTAGCGAAGCCATAATGTACCGAAAGATGAATACCAAGGACTGTAAAAAGGCTAACAAACCCGAGGAAAATTACCAAGTGTCAGCCAGCGTGACGCAGACACTGAAATGTGGAGGGAAAAAAACGGGCGATAAGTGACGAGTGACCCAGGGTGGACAGGTCTAGACAGGTTCCTGTAAACGTGAACTTCAGTAACCGTGATTGCCTCAGGGCTAGAAACTAGACGAGAGTTATAAAGTCATTAAAAGTTTACAAGTAATGATTCACAAGTTATGTTACAGCAAATCAGTTTGATGCTAACAGTATGGACACACACACACACACACACACACACACACACACACACACACACACATACACACACACACAGACACCTTGCCTACGACAAAGCTATCTACTTGGTGTAGACCTCCACTGATGTTAATACTACAATTCATTGTGTATTCAATAAAATGATATTGATAAATCTCGTGGTAAGGGAGTCATAGTTGATATCTGAATTATCGATACTCCAGTCAATATAATGGTCATGATTCTTAACAAGATTAAACAAAGCATTTGATTCTTGTCCTGTTGTTACATTACACTTATGTTGCTTAAGTCATGAAAAAAAGATCCCTACCAGACTGCCCAACATAAAGCATATTACAATTTTTACAAGGGATTCTGTAAACACAGCCCGCAGAATTTTCTCATGAGTTTTCAATTAAGATTTTCTTTATAGACTTGTCATTGCTAAAGGCTACACTTACGTAAAAGAATTTAGCAACATGGGATGTAATGTAAAATTATCAATATAAGGGAGAACTAAAAGATGCTTAGTATCAGGGGAAGGTTTGGGTTTAACTCAGTAGAATGCTTTTTCTTTTTTTGCCAACTTAAGTGATTTATCAATGAAAAATTTAGGATACTTTAACTTAGATCCAATGAAATATATTTTCTCAAACTCATTATTAACAGATTCCGAAGTGCATATACGTAACGCCCTAAGGAACATCAAATGGAATGATGTCATGTTGAGATGCGTAATAATAAGTATATGAACAAACATTGGTGGGTTTTCTGTATATCTTAAACTTAAGTATGTTTCTATCCCTATGGATCATACATTCTAAGAATAATAACGCACCAACATATTCCACTTCCACGGTATATTTTAACAGAAGGTACTAAATTGTTAAGGAAAGGGAGAAAGGTTTGTAGATTTTCGTTTGTTGGCAAAACACAAAGAACATCATCTACATACCTAAACCAAATTGTCTAGAAGGTAAGATATCCCCATACCAAGTTTCTAAGCATAATATTCTTCGTTGAACTGAACTAAGCAGTCTTTCATACACAATTTTATCAATTCAATAAACACATGATTTGAAACAGGTAAATCAAGATTATCCAAGACATCAACCAACTGGAACTTTTGTGAAGAAGGCTGAAACATCAAAACTTATCAGCTTGAAATCAAAATCAGCAGTTGTTGTTTGCTGACGATATTGCACTGGTGGCAGATTTGGGTAAGAAACTGTAAAAGTTGGTGACTGAGTTTAGAAAAGTGTTTGAATGGTGGAATTTGAAAATGAATGTAAATATATGCAAGGTTATTAGATTTAGCAGTGCGGTATGAAAGGTTAACTTGGGTACGAGGTTAAATAGAGAAAATTTGGAGGAAGTGAAGTGTTGTAGACAACTGGAAGTGGATATGGTAACAAATGGAACAATGAAAGCGGAAGAAAGTCATAGGATGGGTAAGGGGACGAATGTGCTGGAAGTATTGAGGAATGTGTGGAAGATGTCGTTCAGTGAGAGAACAAAAAATGGGAATGTTTGGAGATATATAAGCCTCAAGGATGTTGTATGGATGCGACGTATGGGCTATTGATGAGGACGCGTTGAGGATGGTGGATATGCTGAAAATTAGAGGTAGTATGATCGAGTAAGGAATGAAAGGGTAAGAGAGAGGATTTGCTGGAATAGTTTGGACATATGAAGAGAATGAGTGAGAAGAAATTGGCGAAGATGATAAACGTCAAAAGTGTAGGGAATTAGAAGAAGAAGGAGACTAAATTATACATGGAAGGATGAGTTGAAAAAGACTTTGATGGTCAGTGCCTGAACATGCAGAAGTGTGAAAGATGAGAAAGGTGTGGCATTCAAGGGTAGACGTACTGTCAGTGGACTGAAGTAGGGCCTGTGAAGCTGCCAGGAATAGCTAAAGAAATGTCTGTGGAGCCTGATTATAGATAGGGAGCTGTGGTTTCGGTGCATTGCACAACTAGAGAATGAATATGAGCGCATGAGCGCCAGAAAACGGACGATATAAGGCCACAACCGCTCATATTCATTCTCTAACTCTTGTGTAATGCACCGAAATCACATCTCCCTATCAACATCCAGGCCCAACAGACCTTTCCATGGTTTATCCAGGATGTTCAGTCTACTGACGGTGCATCGATCCCATTATACCACATCGTTTCGATTTCACCCAGGATGTCCAATCCACTAAAGGTTCATCGATCCCAGTATACCACATCGTTCCAATTCACTCTATCCTGTGCATGCCTTTTGCTCTCCTGCATGTTCAGGCCCCTATCGCTCAAAATCTTTTTCACTCCATCTTTTCACCTTCAGTTTGGTCTCCCGCTTTTCTTTGTTCTCCCGACTTCTCATACATACATCTTTGTCAACCTTTCCTGACTTTCAAACCATTTCAACAAACCTTGTTCTACTCTATCAACCACAATCATTTTATTACCACATTTCTTTCTTTTCCCATCATTACTTACTCGATCAAATCACCTCACACTACATATTGTCCTCAAACATTTCATTTCCAGCATATCCCCCTTCCCCGCAGAACCCTTTCTATAGCCCATGCCTCGCAACCATAAAATATTGTTGGAACTACTGTTCCCTCAAACATGCCCAATTTTGCTCTCAAAATAACGTTCTCTCTTTCCACACATTTTTTATCGCGCTCACAACCTTCGCCCCATGAATCACTTCCGCCTCCATTGTTCCATTCGCTGCCAAGTCCATTCCCAGGTATCTGAAACCCTTCACTTCCTCCATTATTCTCCATTCAAACTTACATCCCATCTGACTTGTCCCTGAACCCTGCTAATAACCTTGCTTTTTCCAATATTTATTCTCAACCTTCTCCTTTAACGCGCTCTAACAAACTCGCTCATCAGTTTCTGTAGTTTCTCATTCGAATCAGCCACCAGTGCTGCATCATCAGCGAACAGCAACTGACTCACTTCCCAGGTACTCTCATCCCCAACAGACTGCATACTTGCCCCTCTCCCTAAAACTCTTGTATTTACCTTCCTAACCACCCCATCCATAAACAAATTAAACAACCATGGTGACATCACAAACCCTTGCGGTCGCCCGACTTTCAATGAGAACCATTTACTCTCCTCTCTTCCTACCCTTGACGAAACTCCTCACTGCTCTTAGCAGCTTATTTCCTACACCAAATATTCTTAAGACCTCCCACAAAACATCTTTATCAACTCTATCATATGCCTTCTCCAGATCCACATATGCAACATAAAAATCTCCCTGTTTTTCTAAGTATTTTTCATGTCCATTCTCCAAAGTAAATATCTGATCCACACATCCTCTACCACCTCTAGAACCACAGTGCTCCTCCCAAGTCTAGTGCTCTGTACATTCTTTAACCTCTCAGTCAATACCCTCTCAGTTAATTCCCCAAGTGTACTCAACAAACTAATGCCCCTGTAATTTGAACACCCACCTTTATCCCCTTTGCCTTTATACAGTGGCACTACGCAAGTATTCGACCAATCCTTAGGCACTTCACCATGATCCATAGATACAATGAATATCCTTGCCAACTAATCAACAACACAGTCACCCCCTTTTCTTAATAGACTCAACTGTAATACCATCCAATCCCGCCGCGTAGCCGGATTTTACCTTCCGCAAAGCTTTCACCACCTCCTCTATCTTCACCAAACGACTCTCCATGACTCTCTCACTTTGAATACCATCCCAACCAGAACATCCTTCAATTGCCATCTATGATCAAACGCAGTTAAGAGTCCTTAGAAATACTCACTTCATCACTACCTGTTATCACTTCCCTTTTTGCCCCCTACTCTTGTCTTTCACACAATATTTGCCTCTTTCCAAAGCATGATTCTATTCCAGCTAAATTTTAATGATACTGTTTCACCCTAACTCTCATTTGCCCTCTTTTTCAACCCTTGCACCTTCTTCTTGACCTCCTGCCGCTTTCTCTTATACATCTTAAAGTAGGATTAGTTAGACCCCACACAGTCACCAGAGCTAGACCAAGGCTCTATCAGAAAAATTTATAATGAATATGATTCTATCATAGTATGAGCTTTTAACATACTGGTATCTAATTGGGATAAATCCCTATCCACAACTTCCGGGCGTGGATACTAAGTAAATATGCTTGATAGTGACCTAATGCAAACAGTTGAAAAACCTACGCGCGACGAGAATATGTTAGATTTAGTTCTAACTCCAAATGAAGTTCTCGTCAATAGTGTTGAAGCCGATTAAAGTTTTGGTACAAATAATCACCAACAAATTACTTTTTAGGTGAATTTCAACACTGAATATAATGTTGGTCAGCATAACAGTAGCAAAAGAATACCTAATCTTGAACTTACAGATTCTAATGGTCTTTATATTGCTCTTGACAGGCAAATCTTGGATGATTTAGTCAATGAAAACGACATAGATTGTTTGGAAAGTCTTCAGTAAAATCTTCAAAGCAGTTGAAGGAACACATGTTCCAATGCTTGGCAGACGATCTTTTTCTAAAACGAAGCCAATGGCACGGAACGGTGAAATAATGAAGTGACTTTTGTCTAAGAAACTAGCTCATTCGAATCTCAGAGAACAAAAACCAACATAATAGAGTAAACTATGGAAATTTGTGCAGAGAAACTAAGAGACAATACAAAACAAACGTCAGTGTGGAGTGTATAATGCTGAAAATAGCATGGGGGAACCCTAAGATCTTTAATGGTTATATCAAAAGCAAGTGAATCATTATCCAATCAACTGGTCCAAAAATACGGAAAGCAGTGTCTTGGTTCAAGACAACGAAACTATGGCAAAAATCTTAAATGATTTCATTTTTGCATCTGTATTTACGATCGACGACAAAACCCATGTTCCAAATCCAGTTTCACGATAAAAGAAGAGAACCTTCTGCAAGAAACTGACGTAAAAGCTGAAGACATACTCAGCAATAAACGGAATGAAATGAGATAAAACGGCAGCCCCTGATGATTTTTCTGAGAGCAATGAAAGAAGTGAAAAATGAGATAGTTAAGCCTTGACTGTTCTTTTCAATAAGTCACTCGCTAGGGAAAAGTTCCAGATGAATGGAATTTTGCCAATATAACACCGATGTTCAAAAAAGTAATATGTCACTGTCTGGAAACTATCGTCCAATTAACTTAAAGCCTGCGAGACAGATTATCTGCAAGGTTTTCGACGAAATTGCTCATATCAGTTGGATTTCTTTTATGACAGTCAATCAGT
>JAUTXX010216699.1:0-14824 GCA_032273605.1 Panulirus laevicauda | reverse complement strand
GTGTATGTGTGTGTGTGTGTGTGTGTGTGTGTGTGTGTGTGTGTGTGTGTGTGTGTGTGTATGTGTGTGTGTGTGTGCAGCAACGCCAGTATAACTCTCACAGTGTAAAAATTCTTTAATATTCCCACACCAAATACTGGCTCACATACAGCAAAGGCAGCATTAGCATAATTAGTGGGTTTCTCGCTAAACCCAAGACAGTTCCGAATTTCGAGCAACACCTTTTGTGCACCAATTCACAGTTCGGTGAGTCTGAATACCACCTCGAACGTCGAGTGTCCGGATAATGCTTGGGAGAGGTGCTTCTGATGGTTTAATCTCACTAATGTTTAGAAATTGCGATCAAAACTTAGAATATATTCAAATTAGCGAATGGAAGGGAATATGGAGGAAAGCGAAACGTAAGCAAGAGAGAGAGAGAGAGAGAAAGAGAGAGAGCAGTAGTAGTAGTAGTAGTTGTAGTAGCAGTAGTAGTAAGAGGTTCTAAGACGAGATTTTACCCAGAGGCGGGGATGATATCCAACACGCGCCTCCACACGATTTACTTTCATGAGTTAACACTGATCCTCCTCGCTGCCGATCGTATGCCATATGTGTATATAAATCCTAGTTTCATCTGGAGCTGTTCCCAGTCATTTGTCATGATTCCCTTTCAACGGTTCTAGCATTGGGTCATACATGCTCTCTATTTCTCTCTCGTCATATCTGTGAAGAATAATCTCTCCATCTTGTTTCCACAAGCCTCTTGTGTGTCCTTTTGCTTACGATATCTTTGGTATTTTCTAAAGATGTTATGAGGATTTAACTACCATATTTCTTCCAAGTTGAGGAGCTTTTAAGGCCAGGCCATTATTTTTGATGCCCTCAATTCTCCGCCTCGTATAGATTATCACACGCCTTACTCTTTTATTTTTTTTCTTTCCCCTCTCTCTGGGCTGTAGAATTCGAGTTTTTTTTCTCTTTTTTTAACCTCTCGTGAGAGAGAAATGTGTGTGTGTGTGTGTGTGTGTGTGTGTGTGTGTGTGTGTGTGTGTGTGTGTTGTGTGGTAGAGAGGTTTGATCACAGGGAAGTGAGTGATGTCCCTGATAGTGGCAGAGAGCCAGAGGACCAGCCAGGGTATATTGGCGTCATGGTTGATAAGATAAATCGAAAAGAAAATGAAAATATGGAGTGGGAGATTGGTGGACAGAGACTCAGGACAAGGTAGAGAAAATGAGGAGGAGGAGAAGCAAGGACGGTAATGGGAAGAGAGAGCGAATGATTAACTGAAGTAGAAGGAGAATAGGATGAACGTAGAGGGACGTAGAAGGAATGAGAGAATAATAAGAAAAGCTGTGGATGAGTGAGAAGCCGAGGATATATATCAAGCAACGCAGGAGAGAATGGAGGAAGCGAATGGTGGACTCAACATTTCCAGTCTGCGCCATACACGAGAGATGATGCTTGGTCGCTGGTGTTCCCTGAGGACAAGGTTCCGCTTACACCACTTCTGTGTCTCCTGCGAGAGGAAGATATACTCTCGTCCGCCTTTCCCCAGGAGGCGACCCAAAACAAGGTTTTTATGTGTCTCGTGTTGTGAGGTCGCCCGAGGGAAGATCCGGAACTCAGGGTCTGTCGCCCATAAGGACAAGGTGACGAAGTGGTTTACAGACGCTGGGAGCTGGGATGGGGAAGAGAGAATTCTGAGAGATAGAGGAATTGTTGACTGAGATATATTTATAAGAAGGAAAATTGAGGGAAGAGAAGGGGAAGAAACAAAGGAAAAGTAAGATAGAGAAGGAGGAGAGCTAAGAAAAACAGGGGAATGAGAGAGTGTAATACAAGGGGAGGTGAGTGGAAACAAGAGAAGGAAAAACAAAACGAGGAATGAGAGAGACAAGGAGAGAGGAAAGTAGGAGGCAAAGCTGCAGTCAGCAGGCAGCATTTCACTTTAGATTGTGCTTCAGACATCCTCGTTCTCGGAAATACCCAGCGGACTGCTCATCTCTCTCTCTCTCTCTCTCTCTCTCTCTCTCTCTCTCTCTCTCTCTCTCTGGATCACGTCATCAATGGAGACTTTAAGGGAAGAAGAAGTGTTTTCGTCCCTTTACCGCACACTCTTGTGTATGTGGTTAAAGGAATGAATATATACCAGTGTTTCTGTGTAACACTGGTGTTCCACAGTCATTCAGCTCCCGGGTAGTTGGTGAACTATCGGATAGTTATTGTGTGTTTCAAAGGTTTGAGAAAAGAACCAAAGTCGAGGTTGAGTCGAAACAGATTCTATTCAACCGAGTCAACTGAGGTTGATTCACTTTTATTTCACGTTCATTTTCTTATAGACATAATACTCGTCATACCCTCAAATGTCCTATAATCTTTTGTCGTCCTTCTAAAGAAACAGCAACAACAAAAGACGTCGGGAAATGAGTGAATTAAATCACCAAAGTCTGGTGCTTTGGTGTTGGTTTCATGCACCCAGATTCGGTTCCTCCTCCTCCTCCTCCGTCGCCGAATCCACAGCAGAACACGTAATTCCGCCGGAGGGTACGTTTCCATACCGCCTGAAATCTCGTAGTATACCGACAAAATTGACTCTTATTAACTCTTCCTGTATGAACGGGAGTGATTCACTTTGACTCGAGCTGAAAGACTCACATGGTTCGACTCAACTCGACTCGATTCTTTTCGTGTATCCGTACCTACTACAGCAAACACATTTAAGGATTTGTGGAGAAACGTAGAAAAAAATGTATTAAATTGTAATAATTTCATGATAATATGATGAAAGAGAATTAATTGGAACGATTGTTTACATATTTTTATACGTAATTTCGAATCACAAGAACTGAACGAAGCTTTCATCGTAACAGCCAGTGGGACTGGACGTCACTGATGGCTCTTACACTCACCAGTACGCACGCATGCGGTAGTTTTAAGTTGATTTTGTGACAAACCGTGATTAACTTGACGTCTGTTCTTGCCATAGAAAACGCTCGGCGAGCTACCAGTGGCGTTCTGAGTGAACAAGAAGAGGTAAGTTCCTTAAAACAGACTCGATTATTTTTTTTGCGTGTAGATGTAGAAAGAATCTAGGGATTGTTGATCATGAACTCTGTAGGCCGAGAAGCGTCCGTGGTCCTCTGGTGTGTGGAGCAGTGGCGCAGCCTAAGCCATGGCCATGTGTGTTCCTTAGAGCAATAATGGACGGAATATATCGTAAACAAAACATTGTGTGAAGGACTGTGGTATCGATAGGTATGATAGTTAAATGGTAGTATTAATATCTTTTTAATGATGACTCTACATTTATCCTCTCCGCTAGGAACGGGGACCTAGAAAATTAACTGATGGGCATCACCCAATTAGGGAACAATGGTTTGAATGTGAAGCTAACTACATTCGTGGTGACTGAATTTCAGAATTGTGAACACATTGGTAGGAGAATCAGTGTATTTCATATGTGATATGAATTATTTATTAGTGCAGTGAATTACTATCGAAATATCAAATTCTACGCTTATGGACGTACTGTCTATACGGCGCAATTGATTTTCATGATGGATTAAAAGTAATCAGTTGATTCATGGTAACGTTCCAATTGGACTGAAAACTATAGCTATATGATATCTAGTACTTACCCATATACAATACCTAGTAGTTATATACATTTAGCACAGCGGATAAATGAATGTAAATATACACTTTGCAAGGAGGATTCAATTTGAAAATCTAGTCTAAATTCGCTTTTACTATACTCGTGGCACACTAGTTTTAAAGTATCCTTATCGTACCTTGGCAACCTACAGGTCCACAGTCCGCCCGATTTCGTGCGTAAAATGATACACATAGGAAATTGTCTGTTATTTAAATGACAGTGAATGACGAACACCGTCATTTGTCGATTTTGTTTCAAAGTTCTCCTACTCCAATGAGACGTCATCCAAAGCAGTTCTCATCTGCCAAGTTCATTTATTTGATTTAATGTGCGTCCCTGAGGGCAGGCTCTCCTGAAAGTCATGGTTTTGGAGACTAAATAAACTCGTGAATTTAGAACTTAATTCAGATATAAATAATTTATCGTCGGTATGTTCTTTTTTTCCACTTCACTTCGTAAGTGGAGAGTTCTCGCACACATTCCCTTCGTGAAGCATTAATGGTTAATTTATCCCCTTCATGATGGTTTGATGCTTCATGTTCTTTTTTGAGATAATTGACGAACTGTGGAAACGCTTGCCAGTAATTAATGTGGTGGTTATACAAGAGCTTAGCAGCGAGGGTTTGTGGTTACGTGCAAACGTGTATGTGTGTGTGTGTTTTATCTGCACCAGTGCGTGTCCACCAGATACAAGGAGATAACCTCACGTCAGTCTCGCTAGACACCATTTAGCTTCGAATTCCAAAGGAGCACTAGTAATTCCTTCTAGGATGTGGCTCCTTCAGGGATCTCCCCAAGGGTGCTTTTTTCCCAGGGCATTATGACGTGCTTGTCCCACACATCTTCTCGGGGCTCCGATTGTCACCGGCATTTTGAAACCCTTGACACTCGTACTGCACTTCTTGGGGTCTGGGGTTCGCAGGGAGAGGCGAAGATAAGGATGACAGGGAAGGATGTAAAGCCTCCCTGAAGCAGCTGTGGGAAGTATTATGTCTCTCCTGCTGGAGGAGTCCTTGTGCAGCTGGAGATCCTATCGATGGGTTGGTTTATGAGAGAGAGATGGAGAGAGAGAGAGGATCGGCATGTGGAGGAGGCATGGTACAAAACTAGATCAGAGTAGGTGGTGTGGGTGGGTCACTGGAGGTGGTGTGGGAAGTGGTTGGATCCTCCATGTCTTTCAGCAAACAAATCCTGAAGGTAAATAGAGAAATAGTATACAGGAAGGTCAATAAACGAACAGAAAATAAGTCTAGGAACATCAAGTTGAATAGCTTCCCGAGATGAGAGCAGTAAATCGAAATTAGATTATTATATTCAGACTGGGACAGTATTCGTTCTAAGTAATATCTTGTTACTACCAGTAGAGATAATCTCGAAAGCTGTTTCTTGTCCATTATATCCTTAATGTTCGTACAAACGTGTTTGACATGAGCATCTCGTCCTCTTGCCGGCTACAGTTTTCTGTTTCACTTTCTAATGACTTGTTCCCCTGTACATGGACGAAGTTTGGGGAAAAAAAAGATCGTTCAACTAGGGATAGTGTAGGATTTTCACTTCACCAGTGACCCGGAAAGTTCTGGGTCATTTTTGGACCCATAAAACTCGTAGGTACACAACACATTCGTAGGAAGGTAAACACAGGAGAGAGTTCAGATGACAGCCGAATCCTATATGGCTGGGAATTTGTCAGTGTTTGTGTATGTATGGCTGGGCATCTGTCACTGTTTGTGTATGTATGTGTGAATGCATGTATGGTATGTGTCCCTCTGAGTATATGACTTGCCTGCAGTTATTCTAGCTCTCTCTATCCCCCTCTCATATGTCAGTCAGTCTGTCTGCCTCTCCTTCCCCCAGTAGTATTGGAATTTACCCAATAAACGCTTCCGTCCATCTACACAACAAAGGCTGTCGCCATTTGTCATGTTCAGATTGCACATAACGAAGATTTGTAACTTCACTACATGTCTTCCTGCCTTTTCCTACCCTCCAGACCTCCCTGTTTACCTCCACCCTTTTCCCATTCACCCTTAAGAGGGACTATTCATCATTCCATTCCTCTCGCGGTCTCTGCTGTGATCTCCCTTTAATTTCTCTCTCCCTCTGTCTTTTTACTGCATCACAGTCTCTCATTTCATGCAGGTTCGAGCTTTCCAGTGTTTTTAACCCCCGTCGTTTCACTTTTCAGTCGTTGGGTTTTATGCGTCATAGTAACCTGGATTTCAGTCTGCTTCAGTTTCTTGGTTTCACTCGGTCATTTTCATCAGGGTTTCAGTCTGCTATAATTGCTGGGTTTCATTCTTCATTTTCATCAGGGTTTTGTCTGCTTCAGTTGATGGGTTTCACTCATTATCTTCACGTGGGTTTCAGTCGGTTTCAGTCGCTGGCTTTCACTAGTTATGGTCGAATGGTTTTCCATAACATCCACGCCAGTTTGTCTGTCCCTTCTTTACCACAGGTCTGGAAATATATTTGCACGTTCCTTCTATTCCTTTCTTCTGTTCCATCTTCCATCCTTCGCGTTTTGTTCCCTTATCTCTATATTCTCTCTATCACTTCCCTTCCACTCCGCTATTCTCAATCTATGGCCTCATTTTGATACGTCTCCTTTCGTGGCCCTGTCTTACCTCACCCTGATCACCTCTCACTCCATTACCCTTCCGTCAGCAACTCCCTCTTTGGACTTGTATTGCTTATCCCATCTTTCCGATTCTTTATCCAATTCTTTACCTCTCGTCTGTTTATCCTAGTCAAATCATTTACATGACGAGAAGTGAATACACATGAGAAGATGTAAGTAAATGTAGGGGCAACATGCCATAAAGGTATACAGGCAGGTAATGGAAGGGATCCTTCAGCCATTGAAATAAAATTGCATACAATAACCAGATTTTTCCCTCTGCTTTGACTAATCATATTCAGGTGTTAATCCCATATACTCGCTGTGTATGTTCTTACTGCCGTTCTAGCACTTTCTGGATGTGTAGGCAGTGGATGATGATTTTTAGGTACCTCTGTGGACGTATACGCTCATCCCTATATAACTGTGTTGCTACCTCTTTGTTATACAAAATAGCTATCTAGGAACGACTATACTTTCCACACAAATGCAACTATTAGTTCAGAAGATACTCTTAAGAGATGGCTTTTATCTGTTTGGAAGCCTTTTTCCACTTGAGAACCGTAAACACTCGTTGAGGATGTGTGAATAAAGTACGAACATGTATGAATCTGACCCACAACAATGTAAATGCAGACATATTTTTCACTAATTTTAACCGAGGTGTGTGTGTTTTTATATATAAATTTGCATAAGTTGGTGGTTTTGATTAGCAATGTTTAGTGGGTTTAGCCGCATTAGAATCTTTACTCGCAGGTCGATCACAGGTAATAAAGAATAAACATAAAATGGTTTTAATCAGTTCAGTTTCGCACCACCCAGGGTCTCTGGCGGCGTCCGGCATCCAATACCATCTTCTGTCCTGTTCGTCAGTCGTCTCCCCCTCCTGCCATCTTTCTCTTCCTCGTTCGCTCCACTGCTTCTCATTTGCTGCTCTCTTCCATTACATATTTCCTGGTTCTTCCTTTCTCGTATTGCAATGTTTCTCGTTTTCTTTTGTTATCACTGGGATCCAAGTGTTTCCATGTTTTTCTCGGAATTTTAATATTCACTTCGATTTTCTTTCGTGATGACGATCATAATGTGTGTTATTTCCCCATGCGGAGGGTTTATGAGTCCCTCTCTCACAAGGCCGACACAAAAACTGGCTACTACATCTGGGTGTGGAAAGAAAAAGGAAAATGGATAGAAACGTTACTAAAGAGGCTTGAAGGTAGCTTACACCAGAGGAACTTGGCCATACCACCGCCTCTTCGCCAGACGCACTGTCTCTCCTAGCCACACCACAACCACACACTTGTCTAACCACAGTTCTTTCAGACCCGTTAAGTTCACTCTTCCAGATGGACTTCATTGGTTGGAAGTCTAAATAGATAAAGTTTGAATTTTTTATTTGTATAAAATTTTCAGGTTTTTATAAGTTTGTTTGTCGTTCTCTCGCGGCAGAACTAAGGCACTTAGATGACTCTCATTTAAAGTGTATGTGTTCTCTAATCTGGTCCAGGGTTTCAGCTCCACACCTTAGCCTTGAAGGACATTTTCGAGGCCGCTAAAGGCCAATTTGCAAACGCATTATATATTACTCTCGGTCCACCTCACTCCTCCAAAGTAATATAAAACTCGACAGGAGGTTATAGAATGTTGTGAAATGTTTCAATATCATCAATATTCATTCATTGACTGTGTTATGAAGATAGACTTTCTTTTCTCAAATTAAAATGACTTTCTCTTGTTTTACAGAGGATTCCTGTTCTTACGAGAAGCGTCAGTGCCACAGCTAGTATGTGAGTATTAATTTCTATTTTCGACTAGATTTTATCATTATCATGTGGACTGAATTCCCCGTACATGATAAAGCCTCGTATATATCACCCTCGCAGTTCCATCATCTTCTGAATGTTCAGTTTAGTATTATGAGATCATATGTATGTTTTTTAGGATTTAATAGCTATCATCAGACAGGGTCATTAAGCCAGGGAATTCAACATAAATCATACGTAATCACTATAGACCTTTTGTTTGTGTGGGATTGTCACGTGACGTAGAGAGGAATAAGGGAGAGAATAAAGGTATGGTCGACTTTAGGAGTATATGGAGAGGATAAAGAATACTTAATGGCTATGGGGAGGTTATTTGCTAGAGCACATTAACATAGTCATCCCCTTTCATGTTGAAGCCATAGAAAATGATGTAAAGTTGGAGCAAATTCTACTAGCTATTATACTTTCTCTAATAGTTTCGTAATTAACTTTAACGAGATGTTCTGTCGGCACATGCGCTAAATAAATGCATCTGCAACGGGAGTAATAGATAATTACTGCGTATATATGAATGTTTTAAAAAAGAAAACTTGCATAAAACTCGTATTTCAACCAGAGAACTGTTATTTCGTTGGATTTGATGACTGTGCACATTCACCATTTTTTTTTACCAGTGTAGCTTAGCTGATGGGCTCGGGTCATCCTGGGAGATGTATTACTTTGTTGTTACAGTTATTACAAAACGGACGGTTGTTACAGGCAGAATAATCTCTCTCGGCATCAGATATGGATGGCATTAATTGGGATCTGCCATGAAGTCACACACGTCACTTTGTAATTGGGCTAAATTGATATGGTTGAATTTGCTATTCGGGAGCGAGTCAGTTAGACCTACGATAGCAGTTATTTATCCAAAAATTTGCTTTGGTGTTCCTATTTCCATTTTCAACTGTTTATAAAAACAATTTGGTTCTTTGTGTTTGAAATGATGTGGTGGAGGTTTATGAACGAAGTAGTTGATTGACTGGGATGAATTAATGTGAAAACTATACTATAGATATATTTCCGTCTTATTATAGGTAAGATTAGAAGAAACGTGGAAATAGTTTCTAACTTCCTTTTAAAGGATCCATATTTTTTTTTATTCATTAACATTGTTAAATTACTACCTAAGAAAAGTTTTGTTCTACCTTTTGTAGGGTAAGTGTTATCTCGTGTTCTTTGTGGTATGTCGGATATACCCATTAAACATTTCCTTTAGTGGCCAAACATTAGCTTGCGTATATGAGTATATCGCCGATTCCCCACTGCTAAAATCTTCATTCTCTCTGTGACTTGACAAACAATTTAGATGCAGTCTTTAAGTTTACCATCGTATACTATATATCTCTGTCTTCTCTGGCACAATTTCTTTCGCAGGAAGCCAGAGAAAGTCTGAGTTAATATTATAGATAATTCCATATTCGGTAGTGTAAAAAATCGATAGATTTCGTAAAGACTTGTATAACACAGTAACTATTGACTTAAAGCAACATGATTTTGGAAGTCTTCATAGATATTGCTATGCCAGTGACTCGGTCCATAATCTTGTAGAAAAGTCTCGAGTGAATATTGCATACTATCAACACATTCAGAAGCTTTAAATTTGCTACAGACTTTTTAAACTTTACGTTTCTACAGTTACATCACTGAACGGCAGCTGAGCAGAGCAGCGATGAACTACAGTTAATGGTTCGCAAATTCCCATACTCTAGCCACGAGTGAGTTGCTTGAGGGACGAATCTTTCCGTAGAGTTTGTCTCCCGAAGGTGAAATATTCTTGTGATGAATTAGCTGGAAGGAGTTTCTTCCAGGAGGATGCAGTTTCCTGGAAACATAAAGGCATTCAGGGGCCTGAGTGCAGGAGAGTGAGGCTTGCATAGAACTTGTTCGTGACGTGAGGATCAAATGCCAACTTTAAGTTAATGAGGAGCAGTTAGGGGTGGGTGCTACTCTGTCGCCTGCAGGATATTTGGAAGAGTTGAATAAGATGGCTGAGCGATGTGCTACGGCGTCTGGAGGATATTTGATGGATATATGCAAGAAGAATCGCCCATTATACTTTCGGTTCGCTGCTCGCAGTCTCCATTCACAATGGTGTAGCATTTCCACTTGTTTATCTTGTTCTCAATATTTGGTCTTCATCTTATGTCACTATGTCTAGAGTTAACTTTCACAAAGACTTTATTGTACGGTATTATAATCTAACAATAGATTAGGTTGAGGTTGTCTTTGTGGGTGTGGATATCATGTTGGAAGGCTGTTTGGGAAGGTCATCAGATATCATTATCTCTCGATGTAATATCTCGAGATTCTATCGTTCCTTAGCTCCGTATCGCTCACCTTTCCATCCGGCCAAGCGCTATTAAGTATAGTCTTGTTGTTTCCCATTAATAATTCGGTGATGTATAGCCGAGATTATCAATGATGTAACATTAAGTAGCCCCAATACCATTCCACGTTTCGCAGTACCCAAAGAGTTGTGTTCCTGGTTTGTATTCGTTTCGGCATCTCTCTATGATTACTTCAAACACTGGCAGTTGTTCGCTTGATTCTCACCTCTCGTTACCTATATCGTGATTAGGACTCTTTATCTTGTGGTCATTATTTCCCATTAGTTATTTTCGGTAATTATCTCGTATCATTCCCTTCATATAACTTATAAACTCTCCCTATCTCGTTTAGAGAATAATGCCATAGATAGTAGATTATACTTTTCGTAACATGTCAAAGTATAAAGGAAATTGTTGGAATTTGTTACAGCAGACAAAGGCGATACTATAAAATATCGTGGATGAATCATCTCGTTACTAAAGATTTGTTGCATATTTTGTACATCTAGGAGGAAAAAGTAATCACAATATTTTTATCAGTAATTGTCTCTAATAAATTCGAGTAGTCTAGTTAGTTTAAACAGCTGTATTTGGAAACGGCTCACGAGCTGCGTGATTAAAGTTCAGTTTGGTTTCTGAACTTTACTCACCAGAGATCCTGGTAGTTGCAGCGTTCATATTCTCTATTTTCCCCTCGCATACATTCTCCTCCTTCAGTCCCTGTAAGTAGTGATAAATAGGAGCTGAATTTTGGAGGTAATGGGGCGAGTAAATTGTGTTCATCCTACTATGATGTTAGGTTCGAAGTGAGTAATCAAACTTAAGCTCGAGACAGAACGAGCGAGCAAAAGCAGAAGGTTGTTGATAATAGAGGGCGGCAAGAGAATGCAGAGCTGTGTCATGACCAGAGGGGGAGGAAGGTTGCTGGACAGACGATAGCAAAGGAAGAGACAATAGGTGACGGAACATAGCCCTTGAGGAGCACCTCTTACTCCAACGGCAAGTAAGACTAACGAAGTATATACGAAGTCTTACACTACGCTGCTAGTGAAGACAAGTGGAATTTAATAACCTACGCTTGGAATTACTCGAGACGAGAGAGAACACACGTCGTAAAGATTTCCTCGCCAGACGCTCCCCAAGGAGAGGTAAAGACACGTTCATGAATTCCCCAACGTTCAGACACAGCGGTTGACAGTGGTTCTCGGCATGGTTGTGAGGATTTTCTCCCGAGGTGACGAAAAAGAAACGCAATGAGAAGTTGTGCAAGACATTCACTGTGGGGTAGTAATTGTTACTTGTGAATGGCCTATGGCATTAACGATGGTGAGAAGGATTCGTGTGAAAACATGAGAACAAACATGAATAGGCGCACACACTAGAGACAAGAGGAATAACGTACATTATTCCTGTTTATATCAGCCTGTCAACCCAGCTGTTCATCCATCCCAAGGAATTGATCGATAAACTGGGTACCTGGCTTAAGCGAGGTTGGATATATGAAATGAATTAGTGTATAGAACGAAGAGGAACCAAAAGAAGGTACAGAGGATTAAAGAGAGTAGTTGAAATGGAGGAGGTTGAGTAAGGTACATATCACTGGAAAGAGCTGGAAAATGGTGAAAAATGTGGGAGATGGCACTGATGACGCTTCAGAAATGGAAGATGGTCAAGAGAAACTTAGAAATGGGAAAGAATATGGAAAGAAGAAAGCAAATGATTACTATGTGATTTTGAGAGATAGACCATAGTTTTATGTGAAAAGAAAACTATAAGTGAGAGGAGATATGTCTATAAAAAAACTTTATCTACGGAAGTAAATAAAAGCAATCGATCTAATTTCATCATGCTCAATATATTATGCACCAGATCAACAGATCTGTCAGGTGTTTCACGCATGCGTCGGAAACCACGTTCCTATGATTTCGAACAACAAAAAAGATTAAAGTCTATAGAATCGTCGAACTGTACCCAGATACAAAGGAAAATTACGAAGAAAACGATGGACAAAGAAGACATGCGAACGACTCGCCATGAATCGCTTGGTCTGGAAGACCTTGTCCAGGATGTTCCAGCAGAACTTGGCTCTCTACTTCCACCGCTTCTCTTGCCTTTATGGCTAACACTAGCTGGCTGGTCCACGGAGACGACACCACAACAGCCTCTCAAGGCGAGGCTTCCATAAAGGTCTACGTATGGAAAAGTTTGGACCTAAATTCTTTTGGTTTACGAGAACACAGAGCCACTTGCGTTTTCCCCAGACTCTGGGGATACAGAGTCTCCGAAGAAAAGGGAGACGAGGCAGTGTGGACTGAGAAATATGTGTCATGGAGAGGAGAAATCATGCTGAGGAAGGAGACAAGAGAAGCAGGAAGAGTGGAGGAGGAGGAAGGAGGTGGGTAAGGGAAGGAAGAGGAACTAGAGCAGGAGAAGAATTATAAATAAAAAAAAATGGAGGATGAAGACGTTAGATAAAAGGATATTAAGAAAAAAAAAGTTAGCGGGCGGAGGGGGAAGAAAAGGAAAAACGGGAGGAGTAAGAATGGAAATAGGAAAAAATGGTGGTAGAAAGAGAAAGGGGAGCAGAAAGTGGATACGAAAGAGGGGAAGAAAGATAAATACGTAGGAGAAAAAAAAAAGAGGGGAGGAAAGGCTGAAGTATAGGGAGAAGGAAAGAAATTGAAGGAATGAGAAACGAAGAAAGGAAATAAAGGGAGGAAAACAAAGATATCGATGGCTAAGTAGAAGGAAAGAAGAGGAATAAGGGCAAATGAAAGAATAGATAGGAGACGTGATATAGTGTGAACATGTTGATTTGCATGTACAAAGCAAATGAAATGTTTGAGCGGGTAACGTAAGCAATGCACAAAGAGAATGGGAAGTAGGCTTTTAGCATATGTATCTGAGAACAGGAGAAATATCAAGTGTGACGAGGAGAAAATGTGAAGACAGTATGTTATGGAAGATAAACAAGACATGGACTGTTGAGTGGAATATGAGGATAGGAGATTTAAGTAGAGAAAGTCATGTATATACTGGAGAACGAATGACCCAAAAAGAAGTATGTTTCTCAAAACTTTAAAAAAAAGATGAAAATATTAAGGACGATTTCACTTTGGATTTCCCTGTACCCATTTTCTACACCTTTGACTCTGTTATTAGTCTACATCCTCCCTCGCTTCTCTGTACCTTCCCTCCTTGTCGCCTGATTGGTCTTTCGGTGTCTCTCCCTCCCCTCTGTCACTTCTCTCACGTCTTATTTTCATTCGTCTCTCCCTCTCCCTGCGTCCTCCCTTATGGCCTCGTCACAACACTCGAATGTTATTGATATCGTGCAAATGAGAGAGAGAGAGAGAGAGAGAGAGAGAGAGAGAGAGGCAGGCAAGCAGAAAAGGAAAATACACCTAAAAGAATTTTTATTCTTGGCGTTTGTGTGTTATGGGCAGAGTTTTACACTCGTGTTGCCTCTATCGTGCGTGTGTGCGCGCGCGTGGGCCTGCATATATATAATTTTTGAGTGTTAGAATATATTACTTGTGTGCAGATATGACAAAGATAACACGTAATCGTTCGTATCTCTTCAAGTAAGCACTTGGTGAATATGCATGAAATGCATGTCTGGCTCCACTAGTGGTTGGGAATACGCATGAACAGGCATGCATATGATGGTGCAAGAGTCTAAGGAACATGATAGCATAACCAGAGTACAGCAGTTTTCATGCATTTCTCGCTTATCGCGTCAAGAGTCATTGGAGAATATTCTCATGCTCTTAAGGCTACTAAAGAACTCCGTGATAACAGTGGGTACATCTAGACCAACCATGAAAAACGAGAGAACAGAAAAATGTCAAAACCTTGCGATGTTGAGACTATATCGTAAATTAGCATATTGGGAAGAAGTGCATATCATCAGATGTTTAGATTCATATAAACCATTTTTCTTTTAAAAACATGCTGATTACATTAATGTAGACAAATATTGTCTTCAAATGTATAAATTAGGTTATTGTAAACTATGTTGTATGATAATGTGGACAATAGACGTGAATGCTTTTAAGGGTGCGAGGAACGGAGTTTACTGTCCATAGATATATGGGAAGCAGTGTTACATGTTCGTCGTGATATAAGAGGAGGATTATAGCCCCAGTAAAGCAAGAAATAAGATCTATAACATCGTGACAGCAGAGTTGTGGGTTGTATGCAGGGACACCTTTGGGTCTCATCATAACACAGTAGAGCATTCCTTGTTATAGATGTACAACATAAACAGTTCGGGAGGCATCTCTCGTGAAAATACTACTACCATTCCCCGTACACTCGGTGTTTGGGGAACATAAAAAACTGACTACTAATTCACATAAAACAACAGAATTCTAACACATAAACCTACAGATGAGCCTCGCCTACCTTGCCCAAATGTTGTTTGTTTATTCTCGT
>JAUTXX010216588.1:0-14824 GCA_032273605.1 Panulirus laevicauda | reverse complement strand
TCCCCACTCTGATGCTCTGTCTATCTCACCACTCTCTCAATCACCAATGTCCAAACTTCATACAACTTACCAGGTATACTCAACAAACTTATACCTCTGTAATTTAAACATTCACTTTTGTCCCTCTTGCCTTCATACAATGGCATTATACAGGCATTCTACCAATCCTTAGGCACATTACATTCAACCATACATAAAATGAATGTTCTAACTAACCAATGACATTGTTACTCCTTTTCTTGAGAAATTCAAAGCAATCCCATCAACTCCAGCCACTTTGCCACCCTCCATCTTATGCAGCATTTCCAACACCTCTTTTCACCAAACCATTCGCTGTTAGTATCTTTTTCTGCACACCACGTCATTTTCATAATATCCCACATCTGCTACCGTTATCTAAAACTTCCAACAATCCCTCAAAATATTCACTCTATACAAGGGAATATATTGTAATAAAGATAACTAAAGCTCAAAATTAAAGTATACACAATGAATAAACATTCCATATGGTGGCAAATATGTTACTTAAGACAACAACCACAACGGAGACTTACCTCTGAACCCAAACTGCAAGACGAGAATCTTTGGTAATAGCATGCTGAAGAGTGTGTATTGTGACCAATGCTACAGTCTGCACATCTCCAGTAAGGTCCACATAACGCTGGAGTAAATCTATTCCCTCTGAGCAAAGACCTGTAAAATAATTCAAAATAATTCAGACAACATTTGAAATAATAAAAAAAATCTATTCTATCAAACTTAAGCTAATGTACAGGTTCTTTGGTTTATGTAGGGAAATCAAACTTGATGCTTATGTCCCAATGTTGACATGTACCGCTACCTAACTTTTGCCTGAGGTCACAAGAGACTGATGCATTATCCATCCTAATTACTGAATTTCAAATTTTGCAAAACAAAGCTTTCTATTAATCAGCTTTACTGTAAGGCAAAAACAGAAAATTTTGCTCTATAATGCATACACAGAAGGACTAGGTAGCACTTAAACATGTTTAAGGATGATGCCTAAGTCATGGGAGAAATAAAAAAAGAAAATGATTTTATCAACTTACAGAACAGACCAGGACAAACTCCAAAGTTGGTCTGACGAATGGATGATGAGATTCAATCCAAATAAGTGCACAGTAATTAGGATGGAATCCAGCAAAAGAACACCCAAGTATAAATAATACTTAGCAAGAAATAAGTTACAGGAATCGATGTATTATGGAGATCTATTGGTCAACATCAAACCTAAAGTGTCACAATAAACTCAAATCAGGAGAAATATAAGAAAAGTAAATTGTCTGCTGACAAATAAGATTGCATTCAAGTACATGGAAACGTTTGGTAAGCCAACCACATATATTTGACCAAAACTGGAATATGCCCCTCAGGTATGGTCATCAAACCTAAAAAGAGAAACAACTATATGATTAAAAGGTCCACAAAACAGCAACCAAGATAGTATCAAAAAGAAGAGAGCAGAGTTACCAGAGGCTGAGAAAGAGGATGGGTAAAAAGACTGAAAAAAAATACTGGTTTGGTGAATGGGTAGTACATGGTTTCAATGGTCTAAGCAAGAAGACTGTGAATGCTGTCAATTTACAAAGATTTAAAAGTATTCTGGATGATACAGAAAATACACAAGATGGAACCCCACAAGTGTACACCACTTTCCCTGTATTGTACAAACACATTTTAAAATGATGCAGCAGAAGGGCAGCGGAGATAAAGAAATAGTTACAGCTTTCACAAGCCTTCTGTATAAGTCATGGGGCACAGGTTTAATTAGTGGGGCCTAGAGATGCAGTAATTCTGGAAAGCATTTTCAGCTGATCCATAATGAGCAGAAAGGGAGAAATATAGGGGCAGCTCTCTAAGAGGGCATTTGTTTACACTGCCATGTGAGGCAGATGCCATTCGGAAAGTCAAAGTACAGACTATTTTTTACCATCCACTGCTTATACACTAATGAAAGCAAGGTATCTCAGCTTCAGGCTAAAAAGATAAGCAGCATGAGCAGCATAGTTAAAACCTTTGAGAGAAATTCAATATGAAGACAAAAAAGCAAGAGCTTCTCAATTATTATGAGCCTAAAGGAAATCAACAATCATTCCTAGAAGAGGGCATTATCAGGTAATTAACCCTCAGGAACTAGGAAAGACCAATACTTACTAACAAACTTCCTACCCCACCAGTCCCTTCTATCTTTGAGCGGCTTCCATAGTGCCCAGGAAGCTGGCTACATCTACTGGGTGGGACCAGAGTGCTCATAAAGTAATTGTGGTGCTGTGTGTGCATCTGTGTCAGAATGCAGGGCAACTAAGAAGTAAGTGTTTGGTGTCTTCTTTGTAGCACTTGCATCATAGGAATGAAGGGTCTTTGGATATGCTGAAACAATGTTTGTAATGTAGTTGGGATGAGTGATGTCCAGAGAGTAGACAAGAAAGTGTGAGTCACGTTTGTCTGAAGAGTGTGGCTTTTGATGAGTGCATGTCTGGCATGGTGATGTTTAAGAAACAGTTGGGAGGGCAGTTGTTTAGTCCTAGTCAGGTTATTTCTGTGTACATGTGTTTTGCTCATGTTACTGTGGTCTGGGATGGAGGATCTGTGAGTAAAGGTGCTGAAGTGTGAGATAGGTGTAAGTTTTCCATTTGTACTTGGGGGTTGGTGGTTAGTTATGAAGTGCTTTATGTGGGAGGGGTCAGGTGCTGCTGCAAAGACCTGACTGCTAGTGGGAAGGATCAGGTGCTACTGCAAAGAACTGACTGCTAAGCATGTCAACTGACAATGATGCATCCCCCTCCCAAAGGTGAGTTTCACTTGTGGTATAATCTCAAACAGGCAAACTCTAGTAACATCCTTCTTTATGGTAATACTTAAATACATCTGCTTACTCACCTCATGTCAGCTGTTTATTGCCTGAATACCCTTGAAGTAAACAAATACTGTATTTTAAAATTTGAGTTTACTGATGCTGACAACACTTCCAGTTCCTAATAACTGCTCCCATCATCTTTAAATCCAAGGGTCCCTTCAGCCATCTACCCACACAAACACACATCCCCTACTTGTAATGAACAGGCCTCGGGAAGATGGAGACCCCAAATCTTTATAAATAACTTGCAGTCTGCTGGTATTCTTGGAGTAATAGTAGTGGGTGGCAGGCAACCACTGACCAGGGAGGTACTATCACCTGGTGGTGGCATAATGAGCCAGCACTGTGGTGTTTGTCACATACCCCTTTTCAGGCCCAGATTGGTGACTCCTCCTTTGCCTCATCTACATGTAGGGTGATGGTATTCAATCCAAATCTCACATCCTCTTTTTCTCATACACAACATCTGACAATACATAACTCATACATTCTTTTAGTCCCTTACCATAGCCTTTTCTAACTTTTTCACCTTAAATCTAAGGCAGCACTGCTAACTGATATCTTTATGGTACCAATTCACAGTATTGCCAGTGGTTAAGAGGGGGTGGATGGATTACAGGTCCCACCTGGCTGCTATCATGTGACTGGGATCCACCCACCTTCCATAGTTAGAGCACCTAGCTTAGTCTTTCTCCATTAATTTCTACAACATTTACAACCTAAAATATAACGTCTCCTCTGTATAATACCACCTAGTTTTCTACCCCTGATCTTTTATTTCTTTTGAAACCCAACTGTCTAAGGACGATTCTCCTTTACGCTATCATATCTCCAAACATAATATTTATCATAATTTCCACATCAAAAGTGGACCATGTACCAACTGTCATACAAAAACACCTATTGCTCACCTTGTGGATCTTGAGACTCCTAATTTTGATGCCATCTGGCTTAAAATCTATATGTGTTCCATTTTCTTGCTTCTGAGTTTCATTTATTTCCCCCCAGTTCCACAAAGCCTTTTGAAACTCTTCAACTATTTAGCTTCTTGCCATGAAGCTCCACTCTTATCCCATCTATGCACTGAGATCCTCTATGCAGGGAACTGCAAAATATACCACAAGGATCAGTGAGGCTTTAACCAAGACAATCCTAGTGGGGATCAGACCTTTTACTTTTTCCTTCCTCAAAGATCTGAAACAAATAATCAAACACCCTAACTGAGTTCCCAACCATCAAGATCACTCCTCCAATACATCTGACCTCTTTTTTTACCAATTAACCCTCCTCCATAAGTCATGCACAATTTCTACCCCTTTTAAGTCTTTTGACTACAGTCTAATTCCTGTTACTTTTAATTGGATACACCCACCTAGTATCCCTCTTTTGAAATCCCAACTTTGGCACGTTAAGAGAGCTCAACGGTCATCTCTGCACAGCTTCTTTACCGACTTTCAATGAGAGGAGTTTTGCTTCTCTGGTTGAGATGTATCATGTGCCGCAAGCATAGCAGAGGATATCTTATTTGGGATGTAGTCCTACAACCCATCCTCTGTCTTTTTCCTCAAATGCCTAGAATTACAGCAAGGCTGTTTTTCATAAAATGAAGCACTGTCTTTTCCCCAAATGCCTAGAATTACTGCAAGGCTGTTTTTCGTAAAATGAAGTACATCTTCAAAAAAATTTAATTTTATCCCATCCCTGTTACTTTACATTTGTTCAGGATGAATTTCATTAACCACGTATCTGATCAATTTTGTAGTCTGTTTAGGACCCTTTAGATCCCCCTAACCACTTCTCTCATGACCTTTGCATCACCTGTAAACATATTAAAGTAGGAGTCCATATGTTCAGAGAAGTTATTTACATAAATTAAGAAGAGTAATGGTCCCAGAATAAAACCCTGTGTCACTCTACTGGTTATCTAGACCCCTTTGGAAAAGGCTCCTCAGTCATGCATCCTTTGCTCTTCCATTTAAATTGGAGGAGTTTCCGCTTTTATTCCTCTCTCTCTATATGTGTGTGTGCGTGTGTGTGTGTGTGTATGTGTGTGTGTGTGTTCATAACTATACTTTAATGAATTGTTACATGTATTTACCTGTTAGTAAGATTCCATCTAAGTTTCCCTCTTCTGTGAGGCGTGCATTCAGCTTCTCTAGGTATTCCATTAAACGCACATCACTCAGATATGTGCATGCAAATGCCACTCGATCTTGAATTGCCATTTCAGTTTCACCCTATGCAAAAAGACAGTCACACCAATTAATAACAACTGACAGAAACAAATAACTAATAAGTAATAAGTAATGAAACGGTACAGTATATTCTATTACTACACATGTAAATAACAATAACGAATAGAAGCTTTTTAATAGTGACCAACATGGCAAAGGTAAAATGTGCCACACTTAAAGGCCATCTTAGGTGAAAGAAATACAAAATATGCCCCAAGTCAGAGGCTATCTTGGGAAAAAGATATATAAAACATGCCCTTGTCAAAGGCCATCTCGGGTAAAAGATATAAAGTAAGATGGAAAGAAAGTAGAAATCAATCATGACCCTGCAGGAGTTTGCACACCTGACACTTCAGGCAGAAAGGCTATACAAAGGAGAGACTAAGGGAGGAGGAGAATTCCAAAGCTTCGCTGTAAAAAGGAAGAGGGAGGTATCACAACAATCATTTCTCAAGTAGCCAGTCTCCATACTGAAATTGAAGGATACAGCAGCAAGACATGGCCTTATATCCAAACCTCAGGGGTGGAGACACATGCACATAGCTAACAAGTGGCAAAAATAACACCTGTAGAAAAGAAAAACAGCTGCAACATCACGAAATACAGAAAGGGATAGTTACAGAAAAGTGATACCAGAAGAATCAATGAGATGGAAGAAATTGGTTTTACTCTATTTAATAGAGGAGTGGAGGAAAAACCATTCCAGATGTGAGAGCATGTATTTCCATACAAGAGCACATAAAACCCCTGCAGATATGAACTAGCTACTCAAAAGAAATATAATCAAGACACCTATACAACACCAATAGCTCTTGGGAAGCACTCTGTGATGTTGGTTATGTGGGTTTCTTATTACTACATCTCTCACTTACCCTATCATTTCTTACTCGATCAATCCTCCTCACATATTTGTCTTTAAGGATTCCACTTCTAAGAGATTCACACTCTACCATCCATTCTTAAGTAGAGTCCAAGTTTTAAATCCATACAACACTGTTGGGACTGCTATACCTTCAAACATGCCCATTTTCACCCTTACAGATAGTGACCTCTCTTTTCAGACATTCCTCAATAGGCCAAGGACCTGCACCACCCTCACACACCCTATGAATCACTTTAGCCTCAATGGTTACATAACTGTCATATCCACTCCCAGGTATCTAAAACATTTCACTTCCTCCAAATTCTCCTTATTCAAACTCATACCCTAATTAACCTGTCTCTTTGTAGTAATAAACCTAATAACATTACTTTTATTCACATCCACCCTCTACTTTTGCCTTTCACACACCCATCCAAACTCAGAAACCAACTTCAGTAATTTCTCAGTTGAATTTGCCACCAGCAATGTGTCATTAGCAAAAAGTGACTGACTCATC
The DNA here is from genome assembly GCA_032273605.1 of Panulirus laevicauda. NCBI lineage: Eukaryota > Metazoa > Arthropoda > Malacostraca > Decapoda > Palinuridae > Panulirus > Panulirus laevicauda. The sequence goes on along the minus strand of JAUTXX010216588.1, from coordinate 8,333 downwards.
TCCTAAGAACCCCTAACTCTGAAAAATTCTCCCTTAAACCCTTACATTTCCCTTCCTTATCCATAAACAGATTATGAACCCATGGTAACATCAGATACCCCTGCCACAAACTCAAGTTCACCAAAGACCATTCACCCTCCTCTCGGCCAACTCACAACCATACCTTACCCTCTTGATAAAAATTCTCACTGCTGCTGATAGTTTTCCTCCAACACCATCTATTCATAACACCTTCCACAAAGTATCTTCATTAACCCTATCAAATGCTTTCTCCCAACCCAAATATGCCACATACAACTCCTATTTGTTTGAAGTATTTCTTACATATATACTTGAAAAAAAAAGAAAAAAAAAACTGATCCACATATCCTCTATCACTCCTGAAAATGTTCCTCCCCAGTCTGATGCTCTGTGCAAGCTATCACCTTCTTAATCACTATCTCCCAAATAGCTTACCATGTACACTACATCTATATATCTAAGGCCTGTTCCCAACTGGAACTCCCTCAAGGGGTGGCCATGGCAAACAGTCTCCATAACAAGTGAACTCTGTAAAGTGAACATTCCTTTTCTTCCCTTTGCCTTTATACTATGGCACTATACAGGCATTCTGCTAATCCTCAGCCACCTCATCATGATCCATATATACAAAGAAAATACTAAACAAGCAATCAACAAAAGTCTTCCTCTTTCTTAAGAAATCCTGCTGCAGTACCATCCACTTCAACTGCCTTTCCAAATTTCATCTTTTGGAAGGCTCTCATCATCTCCCTTCTTTTCACCAAACCATTTACTGAGACTCTCTCAATTCACATACGTCTCCAACCCAACTCCCCAAATCTGCTACACTATCATCAAACACATCCTTCAAAATACTCATCCCATCTCCCTTTCACCTCATCTCTGCCTGTTATCACTTCCACATTTTCCCCCTTCAAAAATATTCCAGTTGGTTCTCTTGCTTTTCTCACAATATGCTATTACCCTCCTACACAAAACATTTTCTTACTTCACCTGAAGTTTGCTAATAGTTGCTCACCCCAACTTTCAACTGCTCTCTTTTTCACTGCACCTTCCTCTGCCACTCTCTTGTAAATTGCCCAATTACTTGCACTCCTTCCCTGCAAGTAAAGCCCATACACCTCTCTTTATATCTTTAACTAGGAACTTCAACTTCGAGAGAGAGAGAGAGAGAGAGAGAGAGAGAGAGAGAGAGAGAGAGAGAGAGAGAGAGAGAGAGAGAGAGAGAGAGAGTTAATAAAAGTTTTTCTAGCAAAAAGTATATAATACTGATTTAAAAAAGGAGAATATTAAAGAAAAGTAAAACATCACACTTAGAGGATACATCCAGAAGTAAGAAAGTCTAGTGGATGATATTCCTGGATAGTTTTTCAGACAGCTTTTCCTTGGAAAAGACAAGGAGGCCTTGCTAGGAAGTACAAAGAATGTTATAAGGACAGAAGGATAAGAATGATATGTCATAAATAATCCAAAGTGTAATATAAATTGCTAGTTCCTGAAATAAGAAAGCAGCATGAGTATCAAGGATCTTGAAGACAGCCACCCAATCAAAGTTTAATAAGTTTGCAAAAGTCACACCAAAGAGACAAGAAAAGGTACATCATATGGATCTTTAAACAAGAGGAGAGAATTTCGGGATGCAGTTCCGAATGACCTGTTAATAAATCTCAGAAAGATGTGGACTTAAAGGATTTGCACTATAAAGTAGAGGACAGTGTAATTACATATTTGTAAAGTATGGGGAGGGGGTTTTAAACTCACAGGGTTCCATTTCTTGAACATTCTCTACTATCATACAACAGCTTAAATCTACATATGCTGTCTGCATTAGCCATGGCCTCAGTATGCTGAGGTTGGAAGAAAGACAAAAGAGGACAATAAAAATACAGCAAGAATGACTAATAAAAGATTTGATATATGGAGTGTATCCACATGATAAGCTGAAAAGGTTGATATGACTAAATATCTGACAGAAAGACAGACTAAAGGATTATATCAACATATGGGGAACAAGCATGAAAGATAGTGATCTATGACTGTGCAGTGATCTATACTATAACTGTGCAGTATCATATTACACAATGGGCACCCTCCTATATAAAAGAATATAGTACACTGAATATCAACAGATGAAACATTTAAACTTTTGACTGGTTATATATTCTCACCAGCACAGGTTCGAAGGAGTCTGCATCATCAGTGAGAAATGCAAACATAGCACGAAGGTAAGGATCCGTTAACTGGGAGCGTAGATTCATACATGTTTCTCTCCACAGACCCTTTCGTTCATCAGTGAAACCTAAATGAGAGAAATAACTAAAACTTACACTATTGCAAAACATTGGCCTCTTTTTTATGGGTAATTAGTCATTACTTAATTAGTCATTATTATGTAAAGGTTAAAATGTAAATAAATCACTTAGAAAGCTCATCTTCATCAAACTTTTGATGACATTCTGATATCATTTCCAAGAAATGATGCTCCTTATAAAACCCAATCAGTCCCCAACCAACTATCAGGAGACTCACTAAGATGTCTTCTTAATCCATAAATATACTTAAGTAATTAGAGTTCAGTCCTTATAGCAATAAATCAAACAAAAGAGTTTGTGAGTGTCAAGAAAAGTAAGTTACTGAAAAAGCTTTTCTCTCCAAGGCAGTGTCCTATAAACATGAGATAAATTCTCCAGGAGTATTAGGGTTGAGACCTTGCAACCCTCAATATTTCTGAAGAAGAAGTGCTAGCCTTCACTCACCCTTCACTAACCACTCAACGGTTATTGCAGTGGCTCACTCGTTTTAGGCTCACTCTTGGCAAATCAGCAACAGCCACCAAAATGATGTCCTTGACCTGCTCATTCCTAGCTTATCAAAGCTCACAATTCACAAGTTATGCACATCAATCTAAAGATAGTCATGATAGGGAAAAAAAAAATTTGGAAAAAAGAACGGAAAGGAGGGCAGTGTGAGAAAATTGGGAAAAAGGTCTAAGAAGATAATGGATCGAAGAGAAAAGGCTTTTCAAGTTTCAAAACCTTTACTTCTCTTCTCTGCGAGATGAAAGCAAGCCCACATGGAGAAGAGTTTATATAAAAAATTCTTTTAAGACTAAACCTACAGGCAAAAATGAATACCTTCATTGGTGAGTCAAATAATTAGTGGAATTTGACTCTCCTGAGGGAGGAATCTCCAGAGATAAACAAGATAAATCAAAATTTTGGTATAACACCATCTAACAAAGGTGGAAGCCAAGTGCCAAAGACCCCTTTTCTTGATTTCCTCCAGTGAAGGGTTTCTGTGAAAGGCCAAGGTACAGGCCACCTTTCTCACATTATGTGCTCTACCATAAAGCCCAGGTTGAGCCAGTAAAGCCTGTTTCTTAATCCAAGTAGAGATACTGAAGGTTTTGGGATTCACAAATGGTCATCTCTGAAGAAGTTCAAAGGGTCTCAAAGACATAAGGCATAAAGCTCTTCTGATGAAATCTTCCAAGAGTGGATGACAACAGGGTTACTTTTAAATTTAATATTTTGCCAGAAATCAAAAGGTTTAGGTTTGTTTTAATGTGTAAGATATAATCATTGAAGAAAAAGAAAAAAATCTGTTGTCTAGACATATGATGTAATTCACTAAGTCTCCTTCCAGGGCTCAAGACAATAAGGAAAGGAGTTTGTCATACGATGCTGAAGAGCTAAACTGCCAGAAAAACTGTTTCACTAAAAGTTCTAAGACTTTTGAAAGACCCCACTTGGGCCGCGGTGGATAACCAACCAGTCTCCTCCGAAAGTAATATCATTAACAGGTCATCAGATTAGTACCAAAACTCAAGAGAGAGAGGAATCCTTGATGGGCACTTTCATGTCATTAGTGTCATGATAGAGGCTAGAAAAGAATCTTACCATTATGCTTCAGTTATATCCAAGGCATAAGATTTTCCTAAGAAAGACTGAAAAGACTTCCAGACTGACTGTCTTTGAGTAGAAGGGCAAATGTTGTGTGAAATGTCATCTGTTAGGCATTCTCCAAATCTCAGTACGCAGAAGTGATTCAAATAATCCATATGTGTAAATTCCAGAATACATGACTGAGTTCAGGTCCTGCAAAAAAAAAAAAAGATAAGGTGGTCTACAAGACCAAGAGGTATTTAATGAGGAGTGTGGCATGGCTGAAGGAGTCTCTAGCACTAAGGCTGCTGTCTCACATGGGGTCACCAACATTACGAAACCTGAAAACCAGCTAGTATGAGAAAAATTCTTATTGGAAGATGGACCAGGAAAAAGGTAAATCAGTTCCCAATGATTCCAATCCAAGGACAAAGTATCTGTTGCAACTGCCCCTACACCTAAAACAGAAGAAACATACAATGAAGTCTGGTGGCACTTAGAAACAATCAGTTGTGCCACTCATAAGGAAAGGATCCACTTGAAACCCTCCTTCCTTTTCGACATTTTCTGTTCAAACTTAAATCCAATCTCAAAGGGCATCTGCCAAGACATTGAATACTCCTTGGAGAAAAAGAAAAAAAATGGAAACTGCCAAGGTGAGAATCTTCTCCACTAACTATGAGAGGCAGGAATTCCAAAAGCCTTTGCTTATGAGGCAGGAAGTACTCACAGTAATATCCTTCAGAAAAAAAAAGAGTACCCTACAGGTCATTCTGGGAGTTGAAAAACATGAGATTAACAGCCTCTTCACCATGCCATGAAAGGACATTTGTTCCTCCATCCAAGGGCCTACATCTACAAGGTCCTCCAAAAACTGGAAGCCCTATCCTTGATGCATTTGTGCAAACCACCAGAGAAACAGTTGAAGGTTTCCAAGGCAGGGTTTTTAAGGGTTCTCTATGTCAGTCCACCAAACTAAAGATTCAATTGGTTTCCAGGGAAGTACTCTTGGGAAATATCTGCTTTCAACAGGAAAAAATATGTTTATCCAGAAAGTAACCTTATTGGTTTGCAGCCTCACACTAATCAATGTACGGGACTGCAAGATTGAACTTCCCCAAATGCTGCCCTTGTTGATGTCCAGACACCAAGTTCAGAACTGTATGGCAATTGCAGGCTTTATGCAGTTCCAAACTTTGTTCCCATTTAAAGTTCTGACTGGGAAATATAAATGTGTCTGTGATTAAAACCACTTTCTCAAAGATGTTCAGGACTCAAAGTCCTCTGGGAGATAACTCCTTAACAGCTGAAATTACCGAAAAGTCTTTGCAGTAAATCAGAACTATCAATTTGGAGGATGTTAGTTTTTGGAGCTGGGCCAAAACTACTTTGTGGGGCTATATACAAATGGAATGGCATTACCTAAAGTGCCAGGTGTGCACACTTTCAGGAAGCCTATTGTCTTTAGTAAATAGAAGCCAGGAATGACCATACAAATTTATGGAGAACAAAGGTCTAATTCATTTCCATAACAAATTGGTCTCTAATACAAACTTCCTTGAAGCTAACACATTATATGATGTTGACGAATCAGAATCCTCCAATCATAAAGACAGGGAAGGGATCCCTGGCTTACTTAGACCTGGCAGGAGTTTCTGATCTAAAGGAGTGGGACCTGACATTTCCTCAGGAAGAAGGAAAGGAAAGTAAGGATCATAAGCAAAGTGATTCTTAACTCTAATTTTCTTACACATTTAAAATCTCATTCCCTTCTTTCAGTATAAAGTTCATTGCTAAGCTTCTCTCTTATGAGATCCATCTTTGGTTGGTCTTGCTCTCTTCAATATTTTGGAGAATCTTTTGACAAGGCCTTTGGCATCTCTAAAGTATTCGACAGAGTAGCAAAATACTTTGATTACTAATCTTCGTTCCTTTGGGTTTCTACTTTTCTTTGTTATCTAATGCACAGTTTTCTTTTTAGTCATCCCATTGTGGTAGCAGCTGATGAAGCAACAGAGGTGTCCCTTAGGGTTCTGTTATGCAGCAAAAGAAATCCTGAGGAGTTTTATGATTATAAGTAAGTCATTAACCAAGAAATTGGTCTATTAATTACAGAAAATGGAGATTTGATTCAAGACTATGAAAACATGGCAAATAATTTAATGATATTTTTGCATTCGTATTTACCACTGAAAATGCAACTCGTGTCCCAAATCCAGCTCCAATGACAAGGAAAATATTTTGCGACATACTGACATAAGAATTGAAGATGTACAATCAGCACTACACAGAATGAAAGTAAATACAATGGCAGGTCCAGACAAGTTTTATCCATGCACAATACAGTGGCAAAAAATGAGGTAATTAACCCCCTCAACTGCTCTTTTCAATAAGTCACTTCTAGCTGTTCATCTATATCTGACGCTTGTTCCAAATTGGACCTCTCTCAAGGGGTTAACCACATTAAGAGAGTCTCCATAACTAATGAACTCTAGTGCTGCTTCTTAGCCTTAAGTGCCTCACCATGAACAGGCCACTAGCAAAGAGCAATTAGCATAGTGTTTGCAGAGGCTCCTACTTACTGTTCCTACAGACTACTTTTACTTAATGCTCCTGCCTAATGTTCCTTCCTACTACTTCTACCTTGTTATGGGGGAAGTTTCAGAAGAGTGAAAGATTCATAATGTAACAAAAATTTTTGAAGTAGCAGTAAATCACTGCCTAAAAATCACAGTCCAGTCTGCTTAATGTCTGTCTACATCTATGGAAGTCATTTGTTATACGAGAATAAACCATTTAGAAGACCACCAATTAATAAAGTATTCTCAGCCTGGGCTTCAATGAAACTGCTCATGTTTTATATATATTTTGCATTCTTTTATGATATAAATAACATGTATGATGAAAGTAAAGCAGGTGATGTCATCATTTTAAATTTCCAAAAAGCAAATAATAAAGTTCCAAATCAAAATTACTTAGAAAAGTAAATTCACATGATATGGATAGGGCAGTACTTCAGTGGTTAACATAATGGTTGACTGGACACAACCAAAGATTAGTAATCATGGTTAAGTCTAAAAATGGTTAGATGTAACTAGAGGTGTGCCACAAGTATCAGCCTTAAAACTGGTAACTGTTTATATCTCTGACACCTGTTCCCTTTAGAAACTTCCTCAAGTGGGTGGCCATGGTAAATGTCTCCATAACAGGTGAACTCCAGTGTCACTTCTTAGCTTTTGGTGCCTCACACATAACAGGCCACTGGGAGAGGGTAACCCTAGTACAGTGTTTCCTGAGGCTCCTACCTAATATTCCTACCAACTACTATTACTTGATGCAACGTACTACTTCTACCTAATGCCTCTGTCTAATGTTCTTACCAACTACTTCTATCTTATGCTCCTGTCTAATATTTCTACCCACTTCTATCTATTTCTCATACTATTTAGTCAAAGGGCAGGGCTATCATATAGTTCAAGTGGTAAAGATGGGTAGTACTTCAGTAGTTAAGAAATCGGTTGACTGGCCATTAACCAGGAAAAGTGATTAATGATTAAGCCTCAAAATGGTTACATATACCTAATGGTGTACCACAAGGATCAGCCTTAGGACTCGTTCTCTTTCTTCATATATTAATGATGTTGATCATTGTAAGATATAAAAATTTGCAAATGATACTAAGTTGGGAATAAATCTAAAACCAGATGCATGATGACTTCACATTGAGAGTGTTATATGCTTTTTCTATTTTATACTTTGTCGCTGTCTCCCGTGTTAGCAAGGTAGTGCAAGGAAACAGACGAAAGAATGGCCCAACAAATCCACATACACATGTATATACATAAACGCCCACACACACACATATACATACCTATACATCTCAATGTATTCATACATATACATACACAGACATAATCATATTTACTGCCTTCATCCATTCTCGTCACCACCGTGCCACACATTTCATTTTATACTTTATCGCTGTCTCCTGTATTAGCGAGGTAGTGCAAGGAAACAGACGAAAGAATGGCCCAACAAATCCATATACACATGTATATACATAAACGCCCACACACGCACATATACATACCTATACATCTCAATGTATTCATACACAGACATAGTCATATTTGCTGCCTTCATCCATTCTCGTCACCACCCCACCTCACATGTTAGCAAGGTAGTGCAAGGAAACAGACGAAAGAATGGCCCAACATATCCACATACACATATATATACATAAATGCCCACACACGCACATATACATACCTTTACATCTCAATGTATTCATACACAGACATAGTCATATTTGCTGCCTTCATCCATTCTCGTCACCACTCCACCACACATGAAATCCCCCCCGCGCGCGTGCGCGCACGCATGCACGCGAGGTAGCGCTAGGAAAAGACAACAAAGGCCACATTCGTT
>JAUTXX010216367.1:1035-14827 GCA_032273605.1 Panulirus laevicauda | reverse complement strand
AGTTTCTCACCCGAATCAGCCACCAGCGCTGTATCATCAGCGAACAACAACTGACTCACTTCCCAAGCCCTCTCATCGACAACAGACTGCATACTTGCCCCTCTCTCCAAAACTCTTGCATTCACCTCCCTAACATCCATGGAGACATCACACACCCCTGCTGCAAACCGACATTCACTGAGAACCAGTCACATTCCTCTCTTCCTACTCGTACACATGCCTTACATCCTCGATGAAAACTTTTCTCCGCTCTTAGCAACTTGCCTCCCACACCATATACTCTTAATACCTTCCACAGAGCATCTCTATCAACTCTATCATGTTATATTTACATATTCTCTATATACATATTTTTTCTTTTGCACCTGGCTACCCTTTTATGGGTTTCTGCAGTACTCAGGAAGCTGAGTATTTCCACTGGGTAGGACCATAGATCAAGAAGTCAGGTGTGTGCAGTACATTTTAGTGTCACATTTCAGTTTGGAAGTTACATGTTAGACATTGGGGATCTTGGTTTATGTTGAATTGATGGAGCGGTTGATTGTGTTTATGATGCAGATGGGAGAGTTTACCTCTTACCTGCCCGAGGAATGTGGTTTTTTGTTGATGTCTTGATGGAGAACTTAGGAATAGATTAGGAGGGCAGTTGTTTAGTGCTTGTTGAGTCATTAGGGTGCATTTATGTTGTCAGTGTTTGTTGGGGAGGAGAATCTGCATGTATAAGTTGCTTAACTGTGAAGTTGGGATGAGCATTTTGTTCTTTCTTGGGGTTTGATGCTTGATAAAGGGATGGTTTAGGTGACAGGATGCATATTGAAATGAGATTGCATTGGAAGTGTGCAACTTTTGAATGCTTGTGGTTGCTTTGCAGCCACTGAATGTTCTTAGTGCCCTGTCTTTTCTGGTTTGCAGCTTTATATTCACTTTTGAGAGGCTGGATGACCAGGCAGGTGAGATGCAGTTACGGTTGTATGAGTTGTTTTTAGAAGATACCAAGGAATTCTTTTCTTTGCTTAAAACTGGTGCCAGTAAGTGTTGTGAGTGTTCAATTTTTATGGTCTCTGTGCAGCTGTTCTTTATTATTTAAAGAAGATTTGTCACATATCCAGTTTATGTACATTGGTATTATTGAATTCCATCTGTTCGAGGTTGCACCGCAAATAAAGGTCACCTTTGGTGGGACTATATCATTGGGAGTATAGTCCTATTAAAGAACTTGTTACAAAGGCATCTGCATTTATCTGCTATTGGAAGGGGTGCTGTCTAGGGCTTCAGGAGCCTGTCAGAAGAGGTCCTGGGGGTAATCATGGATGATGAATAGATATGAATTATAATTTACCAACTGCGTAACTCTTGAACACTTTGTATGGGGCTCCTGGAGCTTCAGCTCTGCTGCAGTCATATATGTATCTATCTTTCTATCTATATATCTATATGTCTGATTTCTGTTCCCCCTTGTAAGTCCCTCAAGGGGGTGCCCATTGTGAAAATTTCTGCTTTTTAGCCTTTAGTACCTCACCCTAAACAGGCCACTGAGAGCAACCCAAATGCAGTGTTTCCAGAATCTTCTGCCAAATGTTTCTGCCCAATATACCTACCTACTAAATATATTGCTTCTGTTTGCCAAAAGGTAGGGCTGGGGCTAGTACATAGCGCTCACCGTAGGAAAATTTAAGAGTTACGAAGAATGAATGAGTTGTGTGAGATAAGCAGTGTTGGGCACTGATAACTAAAAAGTTGACTTTGTTAACGATAATCCAATAACCCCAGTTTTTTATTCCGATATCGATAATCCGATAATTTTAATACCTAGTTATTGGAAGTTTTTGATGATACGATAGCATTGACTGTTTTTATGAAGATAAAGAAAAAAAAGCTTCAAAACCCATAGGAAATTACTCAACCACATGAAGAGGGAGTATGTTGTTGACGAAAAGACGGACTATCTTTTCGTCAACAGTGGACTGGTGTACGGCAGTGCCAGTGCTGGCTGAGCCTAGGGCCTCGCAGATGTGGGCTGCCGGACTTTCTTGGCTGGCAGCTTAGGGTTGGTGTCGCCAGAGCTGTGCACATTGCTGCTGCTGGAGGAGAGGTGATGGTGCTTGCCACGGCCAGAGTCAGCCTTGATCTCCTCGAACTGGATGGCTAAGGATGGGTGGGTCCTCTTGACGTAGGACTGCAAATTATTAAGGTTGGTGATATGGCCTCTCACAATTTTCTTGGTCGGGTGGCATTTTTGGCACTCAGATTAGGGTACCTTGTTCTTGTCCTGATGGCTGAGCTTGAAGTAGTGCTCCAGGTGGGGCCCAGGGGTTTTGGAAAGCTCTTGGTCCTGGATGGTGGCAACCTGGCTGTCAGATGGCTGAGACGTCTTTGCCACAGATAGAGAGTCACGCTGAGACTCAGAAGTGCTTGAGACAGAAGGGATCTCAATGCTGAGAGGTTCCTCTTGGTGTTCCTTGGTGTTGTGGTCTTGTACTGTTGTAGTAAGAGAAAAGTTAGAGAACTGAATACTGTCAAGTCGGCGATGATGCTGAATAGTGTTAAAGGCTACCATCGATACAGCTGAATGCACAGTGTGTGACAGGGTTGCTGGGTTTGTCCTTTTTAGATCTGGTTGTCCTGTTTATTTTGACAAAAAAAAGAACAACCTATAGCTATTCTATTTAAAGAATTTTATATAGCTTTATGCATAATGATTTACAAAGTTCATGAATCTTAATAGAATTTTTTCATTGCCAGATAATTGGCAAGTGTCAACCAACAAGATCCATGAACATGTCCACTTCCGCTTGTAACCTTGTACTGTACCTATTTGGTATGGGAACATTATAGGGGAGGGGAGGGGTCCAGGGGGAGTTAGAATCAGGGTCTAGGAGGGAGTCAGTAATGGCATGTTTGGTAGCTTAGTTATTACTAACATAAATTGTAAGGTGAAGATTAATCTGTTTTTAATATGTATTTTTATTATTTTACAAACCATATAGTTTTCATCACTATAAAAAAATGATAAAGATTAACCATTGCATGATTGTGTTGGACATACAAAACAAATAAACAATACATCTGAGCTATATATTTTATTTATATAACTTGACATATTATCATAAGTACATGTAAATGACAACAAATAGAATGAACAACAAAGTATATCAATTTATAAACAATTACAGTTTAAACTTTCCTGTTACAAGAAATAGAACCAGCAACAAAGAATAGCAGTTATACTGAAGAACATAGAAAAAATTTTTTTTTATCAAACAAAAAATTTATGGACATTATCGGACAAAAAAATAGATTGATTGAAAGTTAACTGGTCCGATGACGATTATGCAAGTTAACTTCTGATATTAGATAACAAAATTTAACTTCGATAATTATCTGTTATTGGATTATCGTTAATGTGCCCAACTTTGGAGATAAGTGTTGTGAAGTGTTATGTGTGACAGGGAAAGATTATGTGTTTGTGTATATAATGCCAGTACTTCACGTGAGTGTGATTGAGAAAGAAAAGACTGCTGCATAGGTCAGAGGAGTGTAACTGTGACTTTTACTGAAGTGCAGGCTCACTATGCAGACATCACTGATCTTGCCAATATCTAGGGAGGTATTACTGGTAATACACCTTTCTGGTCAGTGGGTGCCTACCAGCTGTTACCTACTTAGATTACTTTATTTGATCATTAACTGAACAAATGATAATTATTCACTGAAATGGAGAATAACCTCCAAAACCATATCTAGGTTTTGTTGTTTGTTGCATAAGAAATGTGGATGAAGATAGTGCACTATGCAAATTCTACCTGAATCTTTGGAAAAATTAAAGGTAGGAGGGAAGTGATGGATTCCTTTGGAGTGAGAGGCTTCTAAATGGGATTGCACTTCTTTACATCATTTGATGACAAAACAGTCATGCTGCAGGTAACATTTCATTAGCAGCGTAATCACTTGGAGACAGAGTTTGGTAATGCCTGTATATTTGTGTATATGTAAAACATACCAAACTTCTACATAAAATACTTTTAGCCCAATTGCAACCCAACCTCTTGGATATGTTTTGCTTGGAATTTGATAATTCCATTTTCTTTAGCATATATTTTGAGATATGAATATTTTACGTGTTCTTCCTTGCCTTTGGAAGGATTTCTTAAATGTTTTACCTATTTTATGTTGGTAGTGATATAGTCTTTCATTGGTGCCAAAAATTTTAGTATCATAAAGAGTGGTTTTGAAATAAGTGTACAAATTGATTTTTTTATTTTTTAAATTTTTACAGAATGAAAGTAATGAGAAGAAGGGGAAAAAGACCCTGAAGACGATAGAGTTGCCAGTTAAGGAAGTAGTAAAGGCACACAGCCTTTCTCAGCTGAATTCATTGGTGGAACGGGAATCTCAGATGGTCCAGGCTGATAAACTGGAGAATGAACGTATTAATGCCAAGGTAAGATTTCAGCAGCATAATTTTGATAGATTTTTTCACACATTTAAAGAGGGTGTAGAGGTCCACTGTCCTTATCTCTATTTCTTGTTTGTTGTATGCATGAGGCTGGAATCTCAGAACTCATTTACAGTATCCTTTTGACTTCAGCCAAATTTTCAGATTTTTACTTGAAAGCATGCCACTTTAAATGTTATCTCTTACAGACACACAAAACAGGGAAACCATCTTTTTGCAGCAGCCAAAATTACATTTCAATGTATGGATAAGAAATTGTTTGTTAAGCAGTTCACAGAATATATTAAACCAAGGCTGGATGATGCCTCTCAGGTCTGGTCAGTGCATTTAAACTCGAAGAAAGATAGGGTCCAGAAAAGAGCAATTAAGATGGTAGCTGAGTTAAGAGAACTTTTCACAAAGAAAGATTGAAGTTACGCAGTTTTTCACCAGCTTTTCACAAAGAAAGGTTGGAGGCTACACAGTTTTTCATCATGAAGGAGAGAAGAGCTAGCTGACCATAATGTGCGTTAGTTCAGTCTTGGTCACCCTCTTTTTAGCTAATTCCACCATGTATTTTGAGAACATTTCAAACATACCAAGCCTGGAAAATGGCTAGAAGTGTGAGTATAGGTGAAGCATCCAAGGTACCCACAAAAGGGATTGATATAGATTTAAGGATGCAAATGATACGTAGGATTGGGGTAGGCGAGTGTCAGTCACTTGTGGTTCATTTGTTTGTATTGGCTTCCAAACAATGCATGACAAAATGAGAATAAAAAGAACCACATCCTTGGTTGCAAAAGATTTTCTGCTCAGGGAATAAGCTGCTGGAGATGAAGGTGTGTGTATTGTGTTGGTTAGTTTCATGTATTACATTAACTTTTCCTTTGTTTTATTTATAAAATATCAAAAGTAGCATCTGGAAAGCCAATACTGTTATCGAATGAAGCTATTTTGTAGCAGTTATGGGTATAAGAATTGACAATGTTATGAATGCATCTCCATTGGCACTGTGTTAGAAAGATCTTTTTTAATGGAATTTCCTACTGCAGACCAGACTTACCCTCCTGTCTGCCTATTTAGTCACATGCTTTACATCTGTGAAAGAGAAAACTTCTTGTAGCTTTCTTTGTACACCTTCCATGAGTCATTTCTGTCATTTTCTTTCCCTAGATCCATAAATGCCTCTTACAAATCCTTGTTCCTCTTAAGTGTTTCAGCAAACACCTGATTCATGCGTCCCATGGCACTTCTGAAATTACTTTGTTCCTCCCCATCTGATTCTTACCCCCCAATCACCACTTAGCCAAACAACTTATCAGTAATAATAATGTAATGACAGTAATAATGATGAGGATGATGATAATAATGATAATAACTAAGCAACACCATTACTATTCTCTCCTTTCCCATAGACCAAAACCCTTTAGGTATTCCACCTATAAAATGATTTTTTTGCAGGTACTTTGTTTTATTTTGTGGGTTTTCATGCACTGGCCTTGAAAACATGTTAAGTGCTCAGAAACTATCACTAGAGTTGGAGCATATTCATTTTCCTTAACTGAATAATTAAAGTACCTTGTCTATATGTATTCCAGATATGGATAGCTATCATGGTGGAAAGATCTTGTTTAATTTTTCATTGATGTAAATTGGATTGTATGAATTTCCTGTGCTTGCATATACAAATATCTCGCCCATAGAATGCTGTGGAAGAATATGTTTATGATGTGCGAGGACGTATTTCGGATGAGCTCGAACAGTATATCAGCGAGAGTGACAGGGAGAAACTAAGCCATCATCTTGAAGACACGGAGAACTGGCTTTATGAGGAAGGAGAAGACTGCAAGAAGCAAGTGTACATAGATAAGCTGGCTGAACTTAAGGTACCCTTATTTTTTATACGTCATGGTATTCTGAAGGAATGTTGAATGTGTTTGACGTAAGGGTGGCAGAAGTAGGTTGTTTTGGACATGAAGTTATGTGAGAAGAGATAATCAGGGCAAGTGGTTTGATGAAGAGAGAAAAGGTGGTGAAGGCATTATGTAAGATGAAGTGTGGCAAAGAGGCTGATGTAGATGGGATTGCTTTTGATTTTTTTTTTTGCAAGAATTTCCAATACACATATGGAACATGTGGTGCCTGAGGACTAGTGGTATGCTTATTTAGTGCCAAGAGGGACAAACATGCATGTACTCTTTTTTTTGTTTTCTCATGTTGGTTTAGGTGTCCAAAAAGTAGGATACCGTTAATTTTCTGTTGGAAAAATAATGAATAGTATGCATTATATGATACAGATAGATAAACTTAAAATTTTAACTTTTTTTGTATGCTGAATTCGAATCTTTTCAGAATGTTTTTTCTGTTAGGCATGGTTATTAAGTGACAGAGCAATTAGATATTACAATATATGTATAGTACTCATTCTTAAATAAGGCTGGTATAACACTTTAAAAACTTACCTCTAAAATGTAGAAGTGTGTGATTTTCGATGAAATCTTTCACTGAGATCATCATTGACTGACCCAAAATTTTCCGGGAAAAATTCTAAGTGTGAGCCCAGAAAATGAATTTTTAGACGTAATGCAGCCCAGAGCTTTACATGAAGTCAATAGATCTTACAGTATCACAGTAGTTTCCTGACCTGTGATTCTCCCAAAAAAAATCTTTGCAAACTCTGTTGAATGAGAGCCATGCAGTTTTTTCAACTTCATTTAGCTCTTCATCGAACTTTTCATCTCTAAGCAGTTCCCTGATCTTTGGTCCTATAAAAATGTCCTTTATTTTTGCATCACAGATTCTGGGGCATTTATTCTGCAAATATGTGAATCCATGGCCAGTTTTATCCATACCTTTGACGAAGTTCTTCATCAACCTAACCTTAATGTGCAAAGGAGGCAGATGCATTTTCTTTTCCCAGCCATTCCAATTTGAATCGTGGACAAGATCATTAAGATCTTGACTCGGCAAACATGGTTCACTTGAAGAACAGCTTGCTTCAAATGTTAGATCCATATTGTCCTCTACTTGGTCTGCTTTCTCATCACTAGACTCATTGTCGCTCAGTGTCATGTTTCTTGAAGACTCTGGCACAGGTAATCCCTGACAGATATGAGCCCCATATCAGATTGTATATCAGGGTATTTAACAGTGTGCTCGGATTTTGATATCAGTCATATTTGTCAGGGAGAAGTAGCAGTCTGGGTTCTCTCCAAACCATAGGAATAGCGAAAGGCATATGGCCTGAACCTTTTTCCCATGCTTTGAGAAGCCTGACACATGTGACATAACAAATATGGGGGAGGTCCCAGCTTTTATCCTGATCACCCACTTAACAACCAAAGTAATGCCCGCAGCATTTTTTAATGAGGGCTGTGAAAGAATGTTTTTGTGATGTGAATGTCAGTTTACTGCAGATATATTAGAAACAGTTTGGACTATTTACGCAGTTTCTCGGCATTATAATGGTGGATGGGGTATTAGCACAACACTTGAATACACAAAAGTGCAATCTGTCAACAAAGGGGAAAAGACATTGCATATTGAGTTCTAACCTGCAATTGACAGAGAATTGCTACTCAGGAGTGGACACTGTTTGAATGTCCCAACATTTCCGGTCATATTTCTGCAGGCCCCTGGTGACTCATTTATCTAGGCTTGTGCTTTCAAAAAGAAGCTATTACACTTCACAAACAATGAAAATGGCTGTGTTCACAAACAATGAAAATAGCTGTGTTTGTTAAACTTTTTGTTCATATATACTGTGTATAATGATATGCGAGTATGATGGAACAAAAAAAATTATGGGTGCTAAAGAAATTTTGAAAACATTTGGATTCAGCTTGCAAAAATACATTTGAAATTTTTTTTTTCATGGAACAAAATCTTTGTTGACCAGTGTATCTTTTTGAGAAATACTGTTTTAGATATGTATAACTACTAAAACAAGTGTTTGGATGACTTTTTTTCTTTCAAAACCTTACCCAATTGTTTATATACAGAAACAAGGTGAGCCAATCAAAGATAGGAAGCGGGAGCGTGAGGAACTTCCCAGTGCCTTTGAGAGCTTATTAAGCGCCATTCAGCTTGCACGTAAAGCAACGGAGCAGTTTCGCCAGGGAGATGAGAAATATAACCACCTTGATAATGCACAGATAGAGAAGGTAAGCCTCAGGCATTTGTCATATCTTATTGAGAAAATAATTTGTGAGAATTTGAAATATGTTTATGAAGACTGTGCGGTACTATTTTAATTGTTTTTTGCATAATGTTTAATTGTGGTTTATCCTCATTTTTTCTAAGGTTGAAAAGGCAATTGGAGAAAAGCAAGAGTGGGTTGATAAAAACATGGGAGTTCTCACCTCAACACCACTACATGTTGACCTTCCTGTCACAGTGTCCCAAGTTCGCTCAGAAAAGGGTACATTTGATGCTGTAGTAAGCCCTATTATCAACAAGCCCAAGCCTAAGCCAAAGGTAAAGCTACAGAAGATAAACTACAGGATTTTATATTTGATTATTTGATTTTGATAATAGTTAAATTTTTCTTCCGAATTTAGTGACCAGTGAATTTCTGGAGTCTTTATTGCAAAGTCTGTGAAGTTTGGTGTTACTGCTTGTTATTAAAGTCACTAATAATACACGCATGCATTTTTGAAGGTAGAATTCAAGGTTCAGTTGGAATTAATGTATTTTTATTCTCATCTTGGTTACATCCCCACACATTCAGACACCCCAATCTGAGCCTTTGAGGAGGATGAGCGTTTCCTACTTGACTCCTTCTTCTGTTTCCCCTTTTAGAAATATAAATACAATGACGGGAAGGTTTCCAGTCCCCTGTCCCCTTTAGTCGCCTTTTACGACACGCAGGGAATACATGGGAAGTATTCTTTCTCCCCTTTCCCCAGGGATATTTTTTATTATAAAAAAGCTCTAAGAATGCATTTTGCTTGTTTTTTAGCACCTCACCTTGAATCATAAAATTTTTGAACAGTCCTACTAACCGGTGGCATCATGTAAGGTTTTCATGATCTTTCTTTTCACTGTAACACTTATCATGACATCTGTCTGTTGTGCACCTCACTCTCGTTACAGTTATTGTATCTCTCTCTTGACCTTTTAATCATTTGCACTCCTTTCTTGCAAATACCAACCTTCCTTTTGTCTCCTACTGGTGTTTTATTAACTTTATCTTTCCCCCCACTTGACATTCTCATTTAGACATTGCTTCCCTAGATACCTTCCACTACCAAAGTTCATTTACACTTACCTACTGCCATCCTTCAGTCAGTCTCCCATGATAGCTTTCCTCACAGGCCTCTTTTCCAAGCTTGCTCACTTTTACCACATCCTCCACACATTTTCCTCTTCCAAAATCTGCCACAAACTTTCACACCAGCCTCCACCAAGGAATTATTAGACATTCCAACTGCTGCCCCTTTCAACACATTTACATCCAACAATATCTTGTGTGTGCCTGTTGATCAGGCGTAGAATTGAAGAATGCTCTTTGGTCCCAACTCGTCCATGTATACTCCTTTTTAAAACCATATGTTCCCAATCTTCATTCCTCTTTTTGCAGCAAACAATTCGATGAGGTTTCCTCATTTTCGTTAACATTAGAGACTCCATGTTTTCCCGTTATACCCTCAAATCACTTTGTCTACCCTTGCCATTGGATTCCGTAACTCCTTTTCTCATGCTTTTGTCTTCTCACTAACCCGACTTCACCCCTTCCACTTAACAGTCCTGAATGAATCTTTCCCCCATTTCCTTCATCTTTCTTTCTTTTTTTTGGGGGGGATGAAATAATATGATGAAGGTTTACCAGTTAGGAACATGATACAGATGAACTATTTTTTGATTTTTTATCCCTCGAGAAATTATGATCATAATATGATAAAGTTTTCTCATCTTAAAATACACACATCCTGTGAATGAAATATTTATTGCAGGCCGAAGAACCTCCCCCTACAGAGAAGAAAGATGAAGACGATAAGGCATCAGGGGAGCAGCCCAATGGTCCAAAGGCAGAAGAGCAACAACAGCCCTCAGATAACCCCATAGAACCCATGGATGTTGATTAATTAATGGTTAGGATTTAATTTTACATCATGTTTAGGACTGCTCTTGTGAGGTAAACCTTGAAGAAATGTGTTAGCTGACAGGTAAGAATTGCACTTAGGATATGATCATTAAGCTTCCATTGATGATCAGGAAGAGCATGCTGTACACATGACACGGTAAGATTCTTAGTCACCCATCTCTTCACAAATGCTTTGTTATTGTTCTGTACGTGGGTATCATTACATTGGCTCTAGATCTAAAGATGAACAGTTTGGTAGACAAAAGTGAGTTTGCTTGAAAAAAAAATCTCAAATTTACATATAATTCATATGATGAAAGTTATGAATTAGGATAGGGTGATTAAGGGTTTGTTGCCTCTTGAACCCATTGACAGCACCTGTAGGCAACTGCCTTTGCTGATACAGCACTTCCTAATTTTATTTTTTACCTTGGACTATGATGTTCTGAGGAATCTGGTGATACACTGTGCCCCCCTCTCCATACTAATTGTAGTTCTTGAGTTCTGAACTTAGATAAAAAGCCCAGATTTTCAAGGATGAATGTAATACCAATTTGGTGCAGCATAGAAAGCATTATTAATATTTGTAAATAATCACACCTTCTGCTTAGCATAGATCTTGACTTCATATTGAAGTTTTTGATTTTCTTAAGACTACATGTCTTTAATCTAGAACATCAAGCTTTGTCTTTCTCTGTTTCAACATTTGTTTGTGAAATGTCATTCATATGTTCTTTAATCAAATTGAGAAAATACATTTCATCCAATATATGAATTTGATCAGTGGAAAGTCTTTTTCTTGATGTAATGGAAAGAGATTCTATTTGACAAAAAACTGAAGGGTAAGTGGGATGTTAAAGGTAACTTTTTTTTTTTTATTTCCAGAGGTGTATTCAGTGGAAGCTTATGTTAACTTGATGTCAGTCTAGTTAGTAAGCTTATTTGATGAGGCTTAGTGGCCAAGCCTCTCTCACTGTAATCATTCCACTGTATCTGCTTATTAAATGCTGAATGTTTTCAGTAGTAAGAATAATTTAAGTTCATCAGTTAGTATTATTTTTACCTATTTATCTACTATCTTGGACTTGATATGCATTTACATGGGGTAGATAAAGTGCATGTATCCTATCATTTCACATTACCATATCCTCAAGTTTAGTGTGTGAAAGTTAATAAAGATTTACAAATATAAGCAATTCATAATTTATCACTTTGCACAGTGAAGATGATCTTTTAGGCAAGTCTAATCCTGGCAGTGTTTCCAGTGCTACGGCAAGAAAATAAAATCGCCACAAATTTACAAAAAGAAATACCACGGTTACACAGAATTTGGTTCCTGAGATATTAGACCTTTATTTTAGGTAAATTTTGGTTGCTAATTCTAAATATGCCATCAGTTTTTCTCTATCAGCTCTGATTATTGAGATATACCCCAAATTGCTAAAATAAAATGGCTCTATACAAGTAAAATTTGTGTATGATTAAATTGCATTCATAGAATCAGTGCAATGAATCTTGGAAGTGTGTCTTTTCATGAGTGCCCCGATTTGTGGCCCGTTGAAAATACTTGCCTTCAGCTTCTCCATGCTCAGCGCTGGAAATTTTCTGCATATGTAGTCAAGGCAGTCCCCTTCTTTCTTCAAAGCCTTCACAAACTGTTTCATTAAACCTATTTTGATGTGCATTGGTGGTAAAATGACCATACAGAATGATGAAAACTGGCAGCCAACCAATATTGAGAGTTGGCACCATTGCGTTGAGACAAAATGCATAACCTTGTTCACTGAAAACACCTACATGCCCTCATTTACTTCAAATGTTGTTTTATTATTTATAATCACCGTTTCTTTGATAATGGTAAAGTTTTGCCGCCTTACCTTTGGAAATGATTCCAGTTAAACTCGCTGTAGATTTACCAAGCTTCTCAGTGTTGCATTAACCAATGTTCATCCTTCATTCAAACGTCAGCTATCAGAGCTGACTGAACAGGGTATAATACACCATTTTCCAAATATTTCTCATTCTTTAAACCAAACCCCTCTGGAACCACACTGCTCCTTCCCAATCTGCTGCTCTGTACATGCCTTCACCCTGTCAGTCAATACCCTTCCATGCAACTTACCAGGTATACAAAAAGACTGGAGAAGAGGAATGTCATCTGATAATTATGTTGTTAATGTATGTCCCACAATAGTCCTTGATTCTACCCTTGGTAAATTTCCAGATTTTTCAAGTCAAATTGGAGGTTCTGAACCTTCTAAATGTAACACTGGCCACTACTCTATGAACATGTAAAAATGCATAAATAAAAGCTCTTATTTCATTTAGTCTTGTAAAATTACCTGAATGGATTAATACAACAAAAAGTTTCGAATTTATTTAATCTCACAGTTCACTGACATTTTATACACAAACAATTAATTATTTTCATATGCTTAATAAAAAGTTAACATTTTGGTATATAAAAGTTTTAACATCAACAGCTGCCTAATTACACAAGTACTGCCCATATCAACGAACTTATTGTGTAGAACAAAACTGATGTTTAATGAAAAGGAAAAGTTTAATTATATATTCAGATGGGAAGCAGATACAAGGCACATTCGTCATTCGTAAAAATTTCCTCTAACATTAGTAACAATCTGCTATAACCAACTATTTGTCATTAACATCAAGTTATGGGCCAGCTAAATGCATTCATAAATTTGAGGTACAGTCTTGCAAATTATCCATTTAAAGAAATCTGAATTTATCAGTGAGTTTTATCCATTATTTTGTCTCCACTCCTGAGGGGGAAAGTGTGCAATTCTACCAGCAGCAAGGTATAATTGAGCCCCTGTTATTGTTCTAAAGCTTTATACAGACATATCTTTGAGGACAGGGAAGAAAGAATGCTACCCATGTATCTCCAGCATGGTGTTAAAAGGCGACTAGAGGGGTGTGGTTAGGAAGGCTTCAAACCCTCTCTACTCCTGTATTACTCCTTTCCAAAAGAAAAAAATTAAGATGCCAAACAAATTTTTAACCCCTACGGTTATCATAAGTGTCCTGATGCTACCTCACTGCAGGGAACAGCAAACAGGTGTGAAAAAAGTGACATGCACGAGATAAAACAAATGAGTGTAGTATTAAACGTGATGTTAATGGGCTAAACCTGGGTATTTAAAGTGGTCAGGGCGAAACACAAATTAGTCTACAGAGCTAAATTGTGGATGGGGGGAGGCTCTCTTTCGGTGTGTTACACATGACAACCCAGGTGGATTCGAGAT
>JAUTXX010216256.1:0-14827 GCA_032273605.1 Panulirus laevicauda | reverse complement strand
GAGAGCTGGAGGACACTCCTATTTTTCTACTATTTTTCTTTTCCTTCTTCATCTTTTCCTTCATCTAGTTTCAGTCTTTTCTCTTCTTTCTTTCTTCGTCTTCTTTTTCTGCCTTTCTTTCTTTCTTTCTTTCTTTCTTTCTTTCTTTCCTTGTTTTCTTCCTTCCTCTTTCTTTCTTCTTATCATTTCTCATCTTGTTCATGCATCAGGAAGGTCTCATGGTAAGATACTGGTAACAACTACTAGATATCTTAGATGACTGACTGCAGGCGAAGATGATGTCTTGATAATAATGGTTGTGATGATGGCGATGGTGATGGTTGTGATGATGGCGATGGTGATGGTTGTGATGATGGCGATAGTGAGGGGAAGGAGCAGCAGAGATGTGAGATGTAGAGCAGCTGGTGAAGCCGTGCAGGGCGTGTGTACCCGTCCCTCTCTGGAGCAATGATCTCACAATGAGATCATCCATCCACCTTCCCCCTCGACGGAGTTCAGTCGGAAGTAGTTCACCTTATCACTTCTCTCTCTCTCTCTCTCTCTCTCTCTCTCTCTCTCTCTCTCTCTCGCTCTCTCTCTCTCTCTCTCTCTCTCTCTCTCTCTCTCTCTCTCTCTCTCTCTCTCTCTCTCTCTGCAGATAACACCATAACCTCTGTTCCTGCTAGGTAGATGATGCCTGTGTGTCGCTCTCGTCGACTAAGTCACATGGCACCCTGCAGGTCACCACGTCTCCCACACAGTAGTGTGTGTGTGTGTGTTGGTGACTCAAGGATTCCTCACTTCGACATCTGTTTCCATCCGTAGTAAAGAAAGGCTGAACCTTTCTCTTTTTTCTCTCTCTCATCACACCCAGTACTGGCATGTGAACCAGCGGCCATAATTGGTGCCTTCAATCACCACATTTTTCCTAATGATGATGTAGTGTACAAAACCGAGAGTGTGTAACAGCTGAATCAACTTCAGAAAAAGTTTTCATCAGAACCAAAACCAAAATGCCAAACTTTTTCTTATCTATTTCCGATTTTCTATTTTTGCCTTTTGTTTTTTTTATTGGTTACTGAGCTCCCGTTATAGGTGACCATTGCGGCTGTAGTAGACTCACAGCGCACAGCAGAGCACAGGGCACAGCAGAGCACAGGGCACGGCAGAGCTCAGGGCACAGCTCTCCGTAGCACAATGTCTCGACTTACAGAAGAGCGTAAGGCTGCGTAGGTCACATCCTCACAAGCATCACCTCACTTGGTTCCTGATGTGGAAATTCATGTCAGATTGAAAAAAAAAGATCATCTACAGCCACAGATGGATCTGTTTACAATGTTGTCCGGTGAATCAGGATTGTCAACAAAATAAGGACAAAAACTCGTGTGAAACGCTAGGTTGAATGGTCGTCAGGTATGTGTTTTGCTTTTGTCTTTCCATGGCTTTGTGTTTAGTTAAAAAGAATGTTACTGGCATGAAAGGATTGGTTGTTTGCCTTATGTATTTCCCGTAGTTAGTTGTGACTGACTCCCTTTCATCAAAATAGGATTGAAAATATACGGGTTTACGGGGTACCTGTCGGGGTTATGTTGTGTTAAGGAATCAACAACACATATAAGTCAGTTCGACAACTTACTAGAGGAGGATCGGCTAACTTGATCTTTAACGAAAATATAAAATGTAAGTAAGATTCAGTGTCGATCGTTCAGGAATCTCTTTGACTGACTGTAGTGTCTGGGGAAGCAGAAATAACTCGTCAGGTACTGGAAGCCGTGAGCCAGAGGGCCGGACGCATACGGCCTGGCCTCACCGAGAGCCAAGGGTTGAACGCAGACGGCCTGGCAGGCTTCATATGTCGGAAGTTTAGATCACAACAGCAGTTTGCATTCTTTATTGACAAACTTTAAACTGCTTTCCTGAAAGAGGCGGATCATACATTCGGCAAGATAGCCTTAAACTTTTTTCGGCAGCTTTACTTTCATAATACATTTTCTTGCGACTGAGCCACTGGACTTGCCAGTGGTGAGGAACTACTTCCTCCTGCGATCCTGTACGAAGGTCACTGAGGCAGAGCTTTATCTTGGAACTCATAAATACAACTAACTCGTTTGACAGATATGGTCTAAAATGATTCATTATTTTGTGTGAGAACAGACTGTACGTCACAGCTCAATTACATGTTTTGTCCACGGTCGTAATTGGAATTGTCAACCGAATCATTCTCTGTTCACAGTGCGGAGACAATTTTGGCTGACTACTGAATGAGTGAGGAGGAAGTCACTGCATTAAACTGCCTTTATTGCAGGGAATAAAATGAGAAAAAATTGCATTAAATCCTTGAGCATGATGTTGTTACCCTTCATCTAACGACGGTACGATCCTAGGGTATGATGTTATGACCCTTGGCCTACCATTAACGGTTGGGTCAAAGGCCAGGGCATTGTACTCCAAGGGTCATACCGTTGTTGTCAAAGGTTTAAGGAAATAGGTTAGACCCCACCTTGAATATGCAGTGCAGCTCTGGATACCCAACTTAAGCAAGGATATTCTTAAACTGGAAGCAGAGTAACGAAGAGCAACAATATTGATTCCTTCCTTGAGTAACAAACCATATGAACACAATCTGCAAGAATTAACTTGTTCTCCTTAAGCAAGAGGCGTCTCCGAGGCAAATAAATAGAATGTTCTAAAACACTTAAAGGATTCAGCAATGTCGATATTGAAAGCTTCTTTACAGTAGCGCCAGGACTACCAACGAGAGAGTAGAACTATAACCTAAAGATCACCGGGTTAATCTGGAATGTAAGAAATATTTCTTTAAAAAAGACGTCATTGATACATGGAATAAGCTCCCAGAACATGTTGTTCGGAGCAACAATCTTAATATCTTCAAAATTATGCTTGATAATTACTTGCCATACCCCGATACTGAATAATTCATTTAATCCATCATTATAGCAGACAGGTACATCATGCTACCTCCTTCAACCACCGATTTCTCGCTGGCCACGCTGCGCTTCCATACCATTATTGATTAAACCGTGTTGCCTGCGCTGAAAGGGCAAGAAAGAATTACTGTATCATTCTTCAGTATCAGGAATGATCAAGACATGGTAAGTCGAGAGTTTGGAGCTCAAGTTTCATCCTTACTATTGTCTTTATTACAAAAAGGGAAGGGATATATGTTGTTGGTGATGGGATGCATGACATATTCATGTTCATCCCACCTTATGACTTTCCTGCAAAGAAGTTCCTTTAGGCATATTAATCCTGCAAGGTATTTTTTTCTACCTGTTTTCCTGTCAGGCGCCTTGCCGGAGGGAGTGGAGGTTGGGGAGAGAACCTTTACTTTGCTATCTTTTTCTTCTACTTTTAAGGGAATTGCCCCTTTTTCTTAGTGCTAAGGCCAGACCATTTCACTTAAACAGTGTGTCTGTGTGGTCCTGGTGTCTATGTAACTAATAAGAGATTTCTCTCTCTCTCTCTCTCTCTCTCTCTCTCTCTCTCTCTCTCTCTCTCTCTCTCAGCACAGAATTTTCTATCACGGCTACGTACCTTTCTTGGCACAGGACTGTCTGCTAGCGCTAACATCTTCTCTTGTATTCAGGTACTTAGTTATTGAACAATTCACTTGGGAGCCAAAAAAAGAGATTGGTTTTACTTCAGAGAGAAAAAATAAAAGAATGTTGACCTCGTAACAATCTTTGTCCTGTTTTTTCAGATGACCATCAGTTGACCAGCATCTCTGACTTTTCCTAAAGATGAAAAATCATGTCTAAAAACGAAACAATTTGCAGCTATTGAATGAGCCTGAGGTTGACGAAGTTTGACCACACTATGTACGGTCGTTCAAGAGTTGTTGTGTCTGATTAGCCTTCTCTGGTTCTGACAGTGTAGTTAAGGACACACTTCTTACATATTCAGAGTAACTTGAGAACAATAATCTTAATATAACTAAAACGTCCTTAGGTTGACTTTATGGTACAAAATATTCATATTAAGCCCAGGGGAAAGTGAGTGCCATCCTTCATGCAAGAACTTGGCTTCATGTCCGAGCGACTGGTTGGGCCTCGTGCTGGCACCCACAGCCATCGCCAGGGCCAGACAGGTCCAGTGACACAGGATATACGTACGTACGTACATCGTAATGGAATAAAGTTTACGTCCTTCACCGATAGAGGATGTGTTACGTGAAGCTTAGCCTCAGGCAGGGTTGAGGGGACACTAGCACACACACGCACACACACACACACACACACACACACACACACACACACACACACACACACACACAGCTGGTCACAAGCTGCTGCGTTGTTCAGGCAGATAGCACACCTACTTGAGGTTGGCGTTTTAGCAACACAAGCACGAGCAACAACCGGTCTAGCAACAACATCAACAGAAAACTAGTAACAACAAGAAATATAACAACATCAATACAAGCAACACTAAATTCATCAGCAGTATCACAAAAGGGACAGTAACAACGGTAAATGAACCAACAACAGCAGTAACGGCACCAGACGCACCACAACGAAAATAGCACCAGATGCTGCCTCATCATCAGCATAACATCTTCAGCATTAGAAGAAACAGAAACATCAACAGCATAAGAAGAAACAACACATAAGAAATAACATCAGTAGCAGCACCGAAGCAACAGCAGTAACAGCACCAGAAGGACGATCAGTAACAGCATCAGAAAGAACAGCAGTAACAATACTAGAAGCAACAGAAGCAAAAGCAGTTACAGCATGAGAAGGAACAACAGAGGCAGGTGTATGTCTTATCTTCCGAGCTCGTGGAAGGCAAAACAGATTTATTGGGATGGAGGATTCGTATTTCCTCTTTTTTTTCCAATCCATTTATATTCCATCAGTGGAGGGATTACCCTGGATTACAAAAACGTTATTTACATAACTAGAGTATAATGTGAGGAAAAAATATATCGAGGCAAACTCTGCTTTGGTCGCTATCTGTACACACACTGTCTCTCTCGTGGTTAGGTCTACTTCAGTCTGTCTGTTTATCAGCCTGTCGCCTGCTTATCTGCCTGTCTGCTTATCTGCCTTCTTCTATGTCTGTCTGTCTGTCTCCTCCCCGTACTTGAGACAACACTTTTGATGATTATATTCATATAAAGTGACTTCAATAACGGCTTGGAATAACTTACTAACTCTCCTCGTTTAGTTAAAGCGTAAAACCTTGTCTCCTGACCCCCTACGGCCCACTGGACGCTCTTATATCACACTGAATTGGGGCTTATGAACGTTAACGGCCATAACGAGTGTCTTTGTTTGGTATGCAATGTTAGCCTCTATAGTACGACCGTGAACCAGTCAATAAGACCGGGTTAAGCTTCTTGATATAGGATGACAAATCATGTAGTCATGTTTGTACTATTCTGTCACCTCTCATCTGTGTGTTAGGTGTAGGTGGTGTACGGTGAGGAGTGGTTGTTGTAGCGGGGGGATGCAAGGTCGTGGGTAGCTGATGGACACGAGGCCAGCCAGCCAGGCTGACGCACTCATCCTGTCATACACCCACCCTCCAGGCGCCTCCCCCTCCGTCCCTCCTCCTCCTCCTCCTCCTCCCTCATA
This sequence comes from Panulirus laevicauda, assembly GCA_032273605.1. Taxonomy (NCBI): domain Eukaryota; kingdom Metazoa; phylum Arthropoda; class Malacostraca; order Decapoda; family Palinuridae; genus Panulirus; species Panulirus laevicauda. Next base: position 9,248 of record JAUTXX010216256.1, on the reverse strand, counting down.
CAGCGGCGTAGTGGCGATGTTGTTGTACTTGGCGCCTCAGTAGTGGTGCTACTGACACTCACTCGCCGTCATAGTGTTGGTGGCGCTGTATTTCTTGTTGGCGCTTCAGACGCTTCTTCTCCCTCATACAACGGGGTAGTGGTGATGTTGTGGCCAGCGCCTCCCTCCTGGTGGTACAGTCGCTTCCTTTATTGACAGTTTGTTATACTTGTCCCCTCAATTCTGTCTGACCGTCTTCCCACCTTTCAATAAATCAATGTCTCTGTCTGTCTCCCTCTTCATTAACTTTTTGATGATCTTTATACCCATTCGTTCTCCAGATTAAACTTAATTCACTTAATTGCTTCCACCCCTTACACAAGAGTTCTTTGATACGCTTTTCGGCAAAATAAAAAGATACGATCTATTCCCATCTGAACCAGATACACTACTGTAAGGCCTTAGGTCATGTTTGGCTTTGGGAGAAAAAAGTATTTCTGTCTGGAAATGTCCTGTTAATCGTCTCATTCCCAGACGAGCGAAAGTAAAGCAAAAGAAAAAATAAAATAAAAGAAAAGAAAAGAAGTTTCGTCAAAAAGTGAAGGTTTATTACAAGGACTCAGCAGCTGCGGGGAATGTGGCCAGTGTCAGAATGGTTCAGAAAGCTACTGTGGTGGGCGGGGTGCAGCTGATTGTGGGAGGCCTCACACCCTCCTGTGGTGGGCGGGGTGCAGCTGACTGAGGAAACGTTTACTTCCTCTCTCGGGGGGCAGAGCGCAGCTGATTGTAGCAGGCTTTACACCCTATTATGTTGGGCGAGGTGCAGCTGACTTGGGGAACCTTCACACTCTCTTGTTGTGGGCGGGGTGCAGCTGACCGGAGGGTCTTTATATCCTCCTGTGTTGAGCGGGGATATAGCTCATTGAGGGAGCCTTTACATCCTCCTGAGGTGGGTGAAGTGCAGCTGACTTTGCGAAGTCTTACACCCTCCTGTGGTGGGCAGCGTGCAGCCTCTTTTACTAGTGAAGTGTAGTTATCCATCCTTTTCAGCTGATTTCATATTTGCTCATCATTTTTTCCTCTAAGGATATGATAATCTCTTGGTCGAGTTTCTACTAAAAAGCTGAAATGTGTTGACTTTCGGGAAAACTCTGACTAACTGTATGATGGAAATTTACATAGATGGATGAGGTATGTAAGGCGACTCTTGTTTCTAGAGAATGATATAATGTTGAGTTTATGCATATGACTGAAGGAAAAGTTCAAGGCAAGCGGGTAAAAGACCTCTTTCTTCTTTTAAATCTTGTTATAATCTACACAGCGGCAACACTAATTTATATTCATGAACAAATTTGTTCTCTGGGACCAGGCGTCTTGCACTAGTGTGTTTGTGTTTTTTGTTTTTTTTTATTCAGTTTCTTCCTCCTTCACTCCTCCGTCTCTCCTGATCATCTTTTCTCCTCTTTTCTCTCCTCCTTTGCACTCCTCTCCTCGCTCCTCGGTGAGGTTCATTAGGGCAACATGGTTAAATTACTGGTTAAAGTATATAATCCAGATAATTGTTTCTACGAAAGCATCCAAATATTGGGTCTTGGGAGAATTTTTTGATAAATGGACATCATTATATCTTTTTTCATTTTTTTCTAAGGAAGGAATTAAAATGTTTGGATCAGATGAGACACTGATGTGGTGTGTGAGGGAAGGAGTTTGATAGCATGTGTAGAGGCGTCTTGGGTTCCACTGAGGATACTGTTGCCTCGTCTGTGTACGGTCGTCACTGTGTCTTGATCATCTTAAGTGGAACAAATTCGTTCCGTGTAACCAGGACACTTGAGTCCAGTTCATCTACTGGCGTGACCCACCAACATTCCTCCTCCTTCTGGTACTTTGTGGCTTTCCCTCCCTCCCTCCGAGATGTATCATTGCTCTGATGTGCTTTTTATACCTTTTGCTTGCAACTCTTGTCCTTCTCCTGCTCCTTATACAACATCTCTTCTTTCTCTCTCTTCGTTTGCTTTTCTGTTTTCTCATCTTCATCTTTATCTCAGGAATCGTTCCAAACGTCATCAAACTGATTATCACTCTATCTCTCTAATCACAATTGATTATATTCACTGTTTCCTCATAACGACCATCCGTAGTATCCTCATTATCGCCACTGCTATCAAATCTGTAACCACTATAAATATCATCGAACCATTGTCGAATATTACTACAAACAATTTACCCATCAGTAGAATTATTATTATCCTCATCAAGCACACTTTTATCACTGTCATCTTCATCAACCTCATCATTATTATTCCTACATTACTCTCATCCCCATGACCGTCAAGTTCCTCATCCTCACCACCACTGTTATCAACCTTGCCATCAACATAAACACTACCATCAACTCAATTGTCATTGCCACCACCACCACCGCTGCCAAGTGTGTGTTAATGCACATAATGCATATAAAGTTAGATTTCCATCTTCATTCATCTGGTCGTTCTGTTTCTGCCAGCCTGGGACTCAAGCCAAAAGAGCAATGTAAAGAGTCAGAGTTTGACTGCCCTCTGGGAAATGGCTCGCCAACAGTTCGCTAGAATTCAGACTGAAAAGGTGCGGAGTTTCAGTGAGTTTTAGAGAAAAAGAGAGCACAGTAGCTTCTGAAAGGGTCATCTCCTTGACCCCATTCATCGGGGTGGGTGGGAGTAGGGCGACGCATGACCAGAGAGGACGTGAGATTCATGTGAGTATGTCATGAAGTCAAGAAAACTATATGAAATTCATTCATCTAGAGTGAGTGTGTGGAAAGTGTGAATCGTGAGTGACGAACGTAAGGTGTGTGAGCCTTGAGAAGTTTTATTCGAGGTCTGGATGTGAGGTGTGTGAGTGAGTGAGACCCAGTGAGAAGAAAGAGAGAAGAGGGGAGGAGGTGAAAATTGGATCATGTGATCAGGGTTAGGCTAAAGGGGAGAGGTAAGAGCGAGGGATGGTGTGAGTTAAGCACTGATATCTGTGCTAATACAGAAGGCGAGTTGATAGAATGGTGGAGATGGGTAATATGCGAGTGCAAGGGTCGACAGATCTGCGTGAGAATATTGATATAGTGTCTGTAGGTGTAAGAGGACGGACTGGAAGTGAAGTTAATCTTTTATATCTTTGAATTGATTGTTGTTGCTGTACAAGAAGCACCGATCCCTGGCTAGCGTCACTGCACACATTCAATATAGCTCGGTGTAAATGGAAAGAAAAAGTACGGTCAGACCAGGTAGCTGTTGACGGGAAGAAGAATACAATGTGAGAGACACGAGTGAGAAGAGATGAGTCAGCGGGTCGTCGCGGGGCATCAGGTGGTGTGCAGTAGCTTGCCTGTGCCAAGGACAAGGTGCTGTCACACACTGTGACGAACATAACGTTATACGTTACGCTTAGAAACGACGACTCAAAAACATTAGGTGTTAAATGTGAGGCTTGTTACGTATTCAAGGGAAATGAACTGTAGTGCAAGAAATCCAGAACAAGCTTTTGCAGTTTGGAGAGTTACTTTGCAAATAACAAAATAGATACATAACGCGTCGTGTAAGAAAGACCTGGAACCATTTGTAGACTTTGTATCAACTTCCACCAGAGTATTTACTTTAAGCTTCTCTGTTTCAACCTCTTTTCCAAATCAACAAAACACAAAGACAAGGTTTAAGCCATGATTTTGGACCTTACAGACACACACAGACATGCTTGAAGAAAGAGCAAAGTTGCACAGATAACGACAATGAAACAAAGGCAACTATAGTGTAACTGGCGTTGACGAGGAATTGTGAAGAAAGTGTGAGTAGATATTCTGTTGGTTGATAGATGTAAAAGGGAGAGGAGGAGGAGGAGGAGGAGAGGGTAAGAGATGCAGGGGGAGAATATTACATCGTACAGGAAACGAAGAAATTAATTTGACGAGCTGTTGAGGGTTTGGGAGGTAGTGTACCTGCAGGAGGTGTAGGCTGGAGAGAATCGTTGACGGCGGCGAGTGTTTCAGCACGACTGACGGAGAGGAGTTAGTTAAGCTGGTAGAAAAGATGAATGAGTACAGCTAGGCGCCAGAGAGAGAGAGAGAGAGAGAGAGAGAGAGAGAGAGAGAGAGAGAGAGAGAGAGAGAGAGTAGGATGAAATTTGTGTCAAGAGCTTGACATAAGGGTAGGTTGCAGAAGGACTGGGAGTGTACACTTAAGGATGACCTAAAAGATTATCTGGGAGTAATCAACTAAGTGTATGAAGCAAGGTTACTGTAAACTGATGGCTAAGAAGCTTGAGAGATTACCTGTACCAAAACAAGATGAGAGGAACAATTTCAATGATTAAAGTGACGCAATTAGTCAGTAAAACACTTATCCTGAAATTGAATGCTGTTACTCTGTAGTTGTAGTAGGCAGTAGTTGTCTATATTCCATAAACATTCAATAGAAATAGCAGGGAAGGACTTTAGAGGGAGTTATGAGTGTATAGAGTGGGAAACGGAGACAGTGAATACGTAGGTTGTGTATGATGATATGCAGAGGAACGTGTGGTATAGGCGTTGTGGAGGAAGGAGAGGATGATGATACATCCACACGAACGTCCAATGGTTACATGGATGGTGTTTTAGGGAGATGTAGAGGAGGAAAACGTATAGAGCAAGTAACAACAGAATGGAGGGAGAACTGACATAGAAAGGAGTTTTCTAAGATTCGATTGTAGATTTACAGGAAAGAAAACACTGAGAAATAAGGTTGTGAGAGTGGAGAGTTCGTATAAGGAAAATAGTGTTTGTTGAAGCGAAGAACAGTATTAAGATGGCAGGGGTATGTGAGATGATGACAGTTAAAAGGACGAGGGAGTAAATGGACGTGGATTAAATGAAGAGAAGGAAAGACAGGGACCCAGAGTGAGCCGGAGGAACAGAGAGGACAGGAGTGTGGAGCTGTACGAGGGTCGGGGTGTAGGAAGGAATACCTACATGAACCACCATCTTTAGTGGGAAGTTGAATTAGAGACGGATAAATGAACTTAGACGGGGAGTTGAAGTCCAGTCCCACGATGACTGCCATCATCAAATTCATTCCACACTCACTGCCTTCACTACTGCTGCCACCATCACCACCACCCACCACATCACCACCACCATCACCACATCATAACCACCACCACCACCACATCACCACGACTACATCATCACCACCCACCACATCACCACCACCATCACCACATCATCACCATCACCACCACTACCACCATCACCATCATGGGAAGGGAGCTGCGGTGTGTTCTCGGCCCTGCTCTTCAGGCTGAGTTAGTTAAGCAAGATATCCTTTAGGTGGGCAGCGAGGCGTTCCCTGAGGCGGTAGGTGGAGGCACCGCTCTCCAGCGTCAAGCGTAGGGACCAGGCGCCCTGGGGTGAGCCGAGAGATGATGGAGGAGCAATACATGTTGAAGGCGAGGTGGGAAACTGTATATTTTTCCCTCGTCGTCGTAGTTAAGATCTTAAACCTTAGATATATTATAGTGCTGGATTCCTGCTGGTGGATCGTAAGATTATGAACTGTAATTTGGTTCAAGGAGACATGTAGTTGTTGACTAATTACAAGAGAATTTGTCGAAAATTCTATAACGCGGAAGATTTTGAGCCAAACGTAAGAGGAAACGTTAGAGGAAAACACAAGTGTCTCACCATCTGTGGGTCGTTTGCTGAGTCACGTGTTATCAGACAGTCAGCTGATTCTGCCAACGAAATATCAGAAACAGATCTACACTCACTAGGATACTCGAGACAAAACACCTCTGACAACATAGAGAATACAACACCTCAATCATTGTGGATCTTATCACAGGGACGTAACCCTGGAAAGACCATATGATTCTAAATGAAAATTCTATCATTGCAAAGCAGACAAACGCGAGTTCATCAAGTTACGCTTCCCAGTACAGGTGTACCACTGCCCCTGCCAGTACAGGTGTACCACTGCCCCTGCCAGTACAGGTGTACCACTGCCCCTGCCAGTACAGGTGTACCACTACCCCTGCCAGTACCATACTTTACCTTTTGATTACCAACAAGATCATGAAGCTTCCCTGACCACACACTGCACTGGTGTCTGACTCTCTCCCTCGCAGGAGAATTTCATCTCCAAAGATAATCCTCAAAGACCCATTCTGTCAAAAGGGATTTCCTGGAACCTCGAATCTCTTACCTCTGATGTACGTAACAAAGCTGATATGGCTTGTCACCAGACTACATGGCGTCCATTATGTCTCCTTCTCCACTACATCTATACATCTTTACTGTTTCGGGCATTGTAATATTTTTTTTTCCCGTTGGGATTTTTTTCGTGTGGTGTTAATCAAGAGTGGACGAAGAAAACGAAAAAGGAGTGATTCCTCTAGCATACAGCGGCGAGAAATATGTGTGACGTGTGATTGGCTGAGGTTATTACAAGTCTACAGAACACGAGCGGCATGCCTCGCCCTCAGGGTTTTTACAATTCCGGATTTTCTGAGGAAATTTGATGGTGATGGAGTCTCAAAATCTCTACCGCAGGGCAGATGACGGCGGGAACACAAAGACTTATTGAGTAATGTTATGATTGGAGTGAGAGCTGGTTAATCTTAAGATAAAGGAGAGATATTAGAGTTTGCAGAGAGAATGAAATAATCTTTACTGAACAAAGATGAATAACTATAAAAAGTAAGAGGTGGATGTACATCTAACCTGATGATCAGACAGAGACTGCTGGTCTTTGTGACAGCGTTTCCTTCAGGGGACAACAACAGTGCTCTCTGAGCGACCATAGTGACACCTGGTGGACGGAGGCGAACCTTCCGGGTGACCATCTTTGGAATGGAGTAAGTGTGCTCCCGAGTCCCTGTACACCTGGCCCTACAGTACCTCTCCTCCCTACACCTTCCTTACCCTCCACACCTTCTCCTCCCCTGCACCTTCCTTACCTTCCAATACCTCCCTTCCTGCTTCTCATGTGCCTACCCATCCCTTACCCCTGACCCTACTGTTTCTTCTCCATCCAACCGTCTAAGTCATACCTTTCTCACCTCCCTACAACTGATCCTTCCACCACCTACCCTCTCTCTATGCACTGCATGACTGACTTTCCGCTGCACATACACACACACACACACACACACACACACACACACATACACATCTACCTCCCCTCCCGTCCTTCCCTTCTAACCCGCCCTCCGTCCCTCCTTCGCCATTCTCCCTTTTGACTTCACTTCCCACTTACCCTACCACCCATTCATCCCTTCATCCTCCCCTCCCACAAAGCTCATTCCTTGGACCCGTACCTTTTATCTACATCAGTGATCTACGGGAAATGTTTCAGAGGAATGGAAATTTGCCGGTGTAACACCGACATTCAAAAAAGGTAATGAGTAATTACCAGGGAATCATCGTCCAATTACCTTAACGTCACGTCTGCATTTAGTAAACTAATGGAAACCATCGTTCGGGATAAGATTATAAACTGTTTAGAGAACCAACACTCAGGAAACGATTCTCAGCGTGGTTTTCGACGAAATCGCTCATGTCTGACCAAATTTGGTTGATTTCCTTTTATGAAATAATTTGTAGGATGGAAGTTAGGAAACTGGCTGACTGACCGTTACCAATGAGTAGTGATTAATGGTTAAGCCTCAGAATGGTTAGATGCAATAAGTGGTGTGCCACAGGGAACAGTCTTGGGACCGGTTCTCTTTCTCATACATATTTAAATGATATCGAATATGGGCTTCATTGCAAGATCTCTAAATTCGTGGACGACACTAAGGTGGAAAGTAAGTCTACAACAGAAACAAAACGTCTACAGCTTTAAATTGGCATAGACAGAGTGATGGACTGGGCTGGCAGGTGGCAAATTAATTTTGTTGAGGCACAAAAAAGTCTGTAAGAAAAGTATTTGGTTGTAACAACCTCTGGTGACCTAGAACCAAGCAAGCAGTGCAGAGAAGCAGTAAAAAGGGCGAACAAAATTCTTAGATTCATACAAAGGACTTTTGAATTTAAGTCTCGGGAAATAACCCTCTCTTTATAACTCAGCGTGCGTCCCAGTCTTGATATATATGTTCATTTTGGGTCATCCTACTTGAGGAAACACGTAGACAAAATGGTCAGTACAGCGGCGAGCTACTACGATGATTTCCTCACTGAGAATGAAATCCTATGAGAGCCAACTAAACAAATTAGATATGTTTACCACAGATATGAGAAGGTTGAGAAGTTAAATCCATTAAAGACTTCGAAAATTGCGATCTAACGAGCTACTTAAGGATAGTTTCTTCTGATTTCACTCGTAGTAATGGATATTAACTTGTGGGCAAACGTTACCTTGAATAAGACGAAGTACGTCTCCTTCAACAGGATTGTCATCATATGGAATGATTTACTTATCAGAGTAGTTGAAGCAGCACCACAGATATGTTTAAGGACAGACTTGATAAATATTTCGCTTAACATCCACGACTGACACTAGTTGCACCTTCCTAGCTACACAAGAAGTTTACATACAGATCTTTCTCTTAAGGTGTTTGTCTTTCTACTGCTACCACAATAACCCATTAGTTTCTGTTCTCTTCCAGTATCACAAGCAGCCCCTTTATGACCCAGTGGTCTGTTGCTGTCTGAATTCAGTTGTATCTGAAGTGAGTAGTAAAACCTCAAACTCCTGCAGCTACAAAGAGATCAGACATGCTTTCCTTTCATGCTTTCTGATAAGACTTCCATGTTCGTTTAATGTTTCTGTCATACCTTGAGTTACGTCATAGTCATTTTCCTGCCTGCTGATGTGCTGGAGGAAGGTGAAGAGGAACCTTCCGCAGTACTATCCTCTCTCCATCTATCTAGGTTAAGGCTTTAGGGTATTAGTGCTGTCCCCCAGCAGATAACCTCGTCACACATCACCAGGTCCTCTGTCATCTGTCTCTCCCATGTGCTCCCATCCGATCCACCGTCACTCCCGCACCCCGACTGCTTCTGACTCCAGAGCACCGTCGAGAAGACAAGGTCTTCAATCAGGCCAATAAAGACCCCAGGAGAACCCTAGCCCCCTCCCTCTCTCCCTCCCTCCCACAACACAAGTCCAAGACAGAACGAAACACTACGGGAACACTACAATAAATACCCGAGTTTTCCGCCACCGGGAGTCAACAGCTGATAACGAATCTGTAATTGTGGCTTTGTTCCTGTGAGACGAGTTGCAAAGACATAATGATAATCACATGAAGTGATTTATTGTTTAGAT